>JAUIMM010000208.1:0-122500 GCA_031769625.1 Taudactylus pleione | reverse complement strand
ATATTGTGTAACATTTGCGTCAAATTTAAAAAAAAAAAAAAAAAGAAGGAGCCTGACATAGGTCTATTGTGTGCATGATTTGTAACCCAAAAATAACACTACACTGTTGTATATTTCAAACCCATATTAAAAAAGAACTAATAATTTGAAAATTTACATTTGAAGATATGTTTGGAACTTACCAACTGTTGTAGGTCTCAAAGGCATAATTTGTTCCACATCCACATCCTCTTCATCCTGTAATTCCAGTAGATCCGGTCTGAAGTAAGGTCTACCATTTGAAGATAGACATCCACTTGTTGATGGTCCAACGTTTTCTATAGAAAAGAGTATAAAGTCAATTTTTATTTCAAAATTATTTTGAACATTGATTAAAACTACAATTATGCACAATGAGCAAAAAAAAAAATTGCAGTCAGCTACTAGTTATAAAATTGTAAACTGTTTACAATTAAATTGAATTTAGCAAAAACCTTTTACCTAATGATTCCGATGAGTCTTGCACACCTATGCCCAAATCTTCTTGTTCTTCAAGTTCTTGAGGGGTTTCTTCACATCCAGGTCCTCTTCTAATTTCTTCAATAGTCGACTCTTTTAATTTTGACAAGGGTTAGAATTAAACAAAACTTGGCGTTGTAAGGGTATATAATAAAATACAGATAAACATTCAACACAATTCAGTATTTATAATATGATTTATGATTAACTTTGGAGGATCCTCCAGGGAGACCTTAACCCGTGAGCAGATCACACATTTTATTTATTAATTTTACACTCGCTAATGCAGACAAATAATACAAACTATAATAAATCATTTAATTTCAAAAGCTAAACAAAATACACACTATTAGTAAGCAAGCAACTTATTTTTTGTTAATGTGAAAATGTTACCCTGAATCCCTGTTACACTTTGGGGTCTTTGCTCCACAGATTGTATGACGCTGGTGTCTGTTCCTTCTTCTTCTGGGCATCTGATCCTGGCGGTCTTGTCCGCTGCATTGCGAGAAGTCTCCTTTAATGGTTTTCGAGCTGTAGTTTAGTGTAAAAATTTACATTGTAACCCAAAACATTTGCAATTTAAAAAAAAAACAAAAAAAAACAAAAAAAATTACTTTTTTCATCTGAGGTCCCTCTGGGCACATCTGGAGCAATCATACTTGTCCTCCGAACTTTGGTTCCTGCTCCTCTGTCTTCTGTTCTTCCTCCAGTGTTCCGGTTTATTCTTTGAGGTGTTATTTTAAGATTAAATAATCTTGTAAATATTATAAATGTATACTGAAAATAATAAAAAAAATAACAATACTTACCGTCCACACGAGGAGTAGCGCAGTCATGGCTATCTATTAAGCCATTGACACTAGTAATCATTATTTGATTCATCTGATTCCGGATCTCTTCCTCCCATGGCAGCCAATGAATGGTCAGTCCTGGTCCACCACTGGTTCCTCTCTGTGCTGTCTCTGCTTCTTCATCTTCTCCTTTGTTTGGCGTTTGCAGTCTCCGTACCTATAAAATAAAAAAAAGAAGTCTGTTAAACATTTTAGACCAAAAAAATTAACATCTAAAGTTTTTCCATGCATCATGCAAAAATTAATACTGTAATAAAAAACATTTATTACATTTCAAACAAATATATTAAACATAATACATTAGAATCAGAGTAAGACCAGTGATGTGTGTACATTCCATTTTGTCCAATGCTACAATCTGTCAATAAAAACTACAAACATTTATGCTTTAAGTTTACCTCTTCTTGCAAACGGCTCCATCACGTGTACGGCCAGATGTTGCTGTAACCCTGGAGGCAATCTCATCCCAGATTGCCTTCTTCTCCCTTCCAGTGGTCCGCTGTGCTCGGTCGCCGAAGATCTTTGCGTAGTTACGGTGCACTTCTTCAACGAGGGTGTTATTTTTGGCCTCACTAAAGCGATTTTTTCTTCTTTTAACTGTTTTTTTCTCCTGTCTTCATTGTCTCCTCTGTCCTACGCTAAAATGAAAAATACAACATTTTAATTGTGGTGATCTACATTTTTAAAAAAAATTATTTACAGATGTATTTTTTGTTTACAAAACACAAAACATGCATTTTGATTGTGACACCAGGAAAATTACATCATCTGAAAACTGAGAGGTCGGAAACTATCCTTTCAAACTAACAATATTGTTCTTTTTTTTAATTAAAAATTAAAAAAAAAAATACCAGACATGTGAACTGTCAGTTGCACTAGCCAAACAGCGGCGCACTGCAGTCATTGGGGCCGCAAATCACCTAACGGGACATGCACGCTCCATGCACTGCGGTTAGCGGCCATTGGGGAGCTGTTGGGACACATACTAATAGCTGGTATGTGGATTTCCAAATTTTTTTTCATCTAAATTTGGAAAAAATTAAAAATTAAAGTGAAAAATAGCACCAGGATAAAGGAGAGTATGAAATAACACTTGCAAAGGCAAGTCAACATGAAATTCTACTGTACAAGGGGAGTCAAAACATCTGGTAAAGGTAAATGTGTGAATGGGTATGTGTGCGTAATAAAGTTAAACTGGACATGATTTGTGTGTTATTTAATATTTTAAAAATATATTTTACAGTGAAGTTACAAGTGCAGGATGTCTGCTGGCACTTGTAGAGCCACATGTGCAAGATGGCAGGCATGCTGGCACTTTTAAAACCACTGTAATGTTTTATTTTTTCCTTTTTTTAGGCACCACATTAAACCCATACTTACAGCTCCAGGGGCATGGAGAATAGGGTCAGCCTTCAACCTAAGCCTGTGGTGCTCGGGAGAGGGGGTACCCTTTTTTGGGGAGTCCCTGACTCCCCCGAGATCACCGGCTTGCTCTGACCAACTTGGGGTGTTATGCTTTGCACCTAGAGCCCTGGTGATTGGGTATCTGGCCTGTGTCATTACACGCCGGTAGGTTTGGGTCTGGTGCTGGTCTTTCATATAGGGGGGAACCCAATGCCTTTTTTGCCCACTATATTTAAAACCAGCACTAGTCCCTGCAGCCTTGTGGTGGTTTCTAAAAAAATGGTTGAACCCTACACATTTTGTTCCCCGTTTTTTTAGAAACCACCACTGGCTGCCAAGCCTGGGGCTGGTTTTTTTTTTTAGGGGGGGGGGACCTAATGTCATTTTTTTTCGTTTATTTGAAAAAAAAAATGTAAAAATGAAAAAAAAGTATATTTTCTCAAAAAATTGTAGGGACCCCCTAAAGATGTGTAGACATGCGGGGATCACTATGGGTACCCCCATTTTTAACTACTGAAGGAAGTGTGTGTTTCTAAAATCCGGTGAATAAATGCGGGTTGGAAGAAAGCGCTGCAGAAGAGCATTTAGAAGATTTTATTGGGGAAAATAACTATGCCCATCAGGTTTGGGTTACTTGAAAATGGGGGTCAGCATATTTTAAACTCACTAAAGTGAGTTGATAAAAAAAACATTAAAAAACCTCATGCGGCAAACTGCTGCAATGAAAAAAACACTTGGGGCATACTTCGGGACCCCCCCCCCCAGAGTCATGTATGCTATTTGTTTACTTTGTCGCCCAACTTTTCAATTTTAACCCCCCTTTTTCAAAATCCTTTTTTGGCCGGGCCTTAAAGTTTTTAAACAATTTTTGGACAGATTACCATTGGGGGACTGTCTGAAGGCAGCACAGGGGGGTCCCTAAATGTTGCACCCCAAATCTGCAATTTATAACGCCTGCCAATCATAGGTATTTACTTTACCGCCTATTACATTTCATTGACAACGTCTATTCTGAAAGTCTTTCAAATTGAATACAGCAGATAACTAAAATAGGCGATAATGACATCATTACCAGTAAATTACCCCAAATCCAGACTTAACGCCTCAAATAGAATAGGGCCCATAGTCTGCAAATGAAAGTCGGGGTTTTAACTAGCGGCTGCAGGTGTTTTTTTAACAACTGTGAAGAAGTGATGCAGAAGAGCACTTAGGGTTTTTTTTTTGCTATTTCAAGTCGTCTCATCAAATTTGAGGTACATGAAAATGGGTAATAGCAGATTTTAAGATAACTAAAGTCTTTATTTAACATTTCTGCAAATATGCATCCTGCCACTAATAGCCTATTCGCAAATACACCTGCCGCATACTTGCAGAATAGGCCTGAACCCATTTCCCTATTTTTAAACACTTTTTCCAGCCAAAATTGTTTAACATTTTTTTTGGTGGTGTCCTTATGTTTCAACAAACTTTAATTGACACAGTTTATTTAAAAATGACATTCCCAGTGATGCAGCCTATTTGTTTAAAGTTTACAGCCCAAAGGGGTATTCAATATGGGAGGGAAAAGTCCTTGCTGGACTTTTCGCTCTACATCGGAGATTTTCCTGGGATAAAGTATCAGGCGCGCGGCCGCTTTATCCCCGTATTCAATATGAAACCTACGAAAATGGGAAGGTGCAAAGTGGGATCTGCGTAAAAATACAATTTTTTCCTGGAATAAATTGTAGGACCCCCCCAAAGTTGTAAAAACATGGGGGATCACTATGGGTACCCCTGTTTTAGCCTGCAAATGAAAGTCGGGGATTTAAATAGCCGTAGCAGGTGTTTTTTGAAGAAGTGCTGCAGAAGAGCACTTAGGTTTTTTTGTTTCGTTTTTAAGTGGTCCCATCAAATTTGGGGTACATGAAAATGGGTACTAGCATATTTTTATGTCCCTAAAGTAAGTTTTAAAAAATTCTGCAACTATGCACCTGCAGCTAATAGCCTATTCTAGAAAAGACCTGCCGCATACTTGAAAAATAGCCCTGAACCTATTTCCCTATTTTTAAAAACTTTTTTCCCATTTTTTTTTTCCACCCCAATTTTTAAATTCTTTTTTTAGGGTGTCCCTATTTTTTTAAAACATTTTTTGACACAGTTATTCTTAAAATGTAATTCCCAGGGGAGCAGGCAATTTTTTTTTTTAAGCCTCCACCCCTAAACCCCAATTCTGCACTTTTTTTCGCCACCTATTCAGTGGTGAAAAGTTATCCCCGTTTTTTTTCAAATACTTTTCGAACCTGCGAAAAAGTCTTTGAAATTGAATAATGTGTAAATCCAAAACCTCCAAAAATTACGTCATCAGTGCAAAAACATCGCTAAAACGGAGTTTACGCTCCATATTGAATACCCCTACATGTGTGAAAAAAAAAAAAATACCTCCAAAGGCTGATCTCCACGGTCCTGTGATGTCGTCTTCCCCACCGTACCACTCTCCCACTGTCTTGACCCATCTTCCTGTGACGCCTGCCACTCATCACCAGTGTCCGGAGTCTGATCAGAGGATGAGGACGAGAGGGGTACTCGGCCTCTCTTCTCCCTTGACATTTCTTCTTTTCTGTTCCTGAAATGACAAAAAATTATTAATATTTTTATAGTGGTCATGGATATTATATGCAAATTAGGGGTGTGCACCGGACACTTTTCGTGTTTTGTGTTTTGGTTTTGGATCTGGATCTTTCTTCGTGTTTTGGATCTGGATTGGTTTTGCCAAAACCACCCTTCCGTGTTTTGGGTTCTGGGTTTTGTGTTTTGGATCTGGATTTTTTCTTAAAAAATAAAAAAAACCCGCTAAAATCACATAAATGGGCCTTTTTTTGTTCCTACGCTATTAATAACCCCAATAACATTAATTTCCACTCATTTCCACTCTATTCTGAACACCTCACACCTCACAATATTGTTTTTAGGCCAAAAGGTTGTACCGAGGAAGCTGGATGACTATGCTAAGCGACACAAGGGGGCGGCACAAACACGTGGCCCATCTAGGAGTGGCACTGCAGTGGCAGACAGGAAGCCAATCAGCGTTATGGTGCCCATTTGCATGTAGCACGAACCCGGGAGATCCGTGCTACATGCATCTGTGTGATTGGCACAGAGCAATGACAGGTCCGTGAGACCCGTCTGTGCTGCTGTGGTAAAAAAAAAAAAAAAAACCTGTGTAAAAAAAGAAAAAAATGGCGTGCACCCCCCCAAAAAAGAGCAACCAGCCCCGGGCATTAGTAACCCAGTGCTGGGTGTGCTTAAATACAGGGGACAAACGACGTAGGGGTCCCCTGTACTTAAGCACAACCAGCACCGGGCTAGTCAGAACCAGCGCTGGTTGCCAAAATACGGGGGACAAACGACGTAGGGGTCCCCTGTATTCTGCGCAACCAGCTCTGGGCTCTGATCCGGTCCTGGTTCTGGAAATATAGGGGACAAAAAATGAGTAGGGTTCCCCTGTATGTTCCAGAACCAGCACTGGACTTTTTCTAGCGGGGGGCTGATGCCACAGCCAGGGGAGCCCTTTCACCGGGCCCCCCAGCCGCAGCATCAACCCTGACCGCTAGTCAGCCCAGGCCGGGGATCCCTGGAGAGCTGGGGACCCCCCCAATAAAGGGGTCACCCTCTCCAGGGCACCCCAGGCCCAGGCTGATAGCCCGGGGCTATCCCCGCCACCCCTGGTGGCGGTGGGTGGCGGGTTGATTGTGTGGTGTGGTGTAAATAAAGAATATCAAACATTGTCTTTACAAGTAGAACTGCAAGTCCCAGCTAGCCTGCCCCGCATGCTGGTACTTGGAGAACCACAAGTACCAGCATGCAGGGCATTAAGGGCCCACTAGTACCTGTAGTTCACCTGTAAAAAAAATGTTTAAAAAAACACAGGACACACACACCGTGACAGTATAAGTTTATTAAACATACATACACACACACACATGTACACATACTCACCTATGTAACCTGTAGCATCGGTCCACTTGTCCGGTAAAGTATCCCTAGGGGACCTGTGAAAAAAAACATACTCACCATCTCCTATGCGAGGTTCTGTCCTCTTCGTTCCAAAGTAGGCATCCCCGGACTTGGCAAAAAAAAAAAACGAAAACGCGATCCACGAACTTAGTACCGTTCTATAGAACGGTACTTCCCGAATGAGAGCTTAGCGGCGGGGTATCACCATGGAAACCCCGCTGCTAAGCGTTCATTGGCTGAGAGAGGTCATCTCCCGTCTCTCAGCCAATGAACGGCTCCCTCCATTGTAGTCAATGGTGGGAACCGCAGGGTAAACTTTAATAACCTTGCGGCTCCCAGCATTGACTACAATGGAGGGAGCCGTTCATTGGCTGAGAGAGACGGGAGATGGCCTCTCTCAGCCAATGAACGCTTAGCAGCGGGGTTTCCATGGTGATACCCCGCCGCTAAGCTCTCATTCGGGAAGTACCGTTCTATAGAACGGTACTAAGTTCGTGGATCGCATTTTCGTTTTTTTTTTTTTGCCAAGTCCGGGGATGCCTACTTTGGAACGAAGAGGACAGAACCTCGCATAGGAGATGGTGAGTATGTTTTTTTTCACAGGTCCCCTAGGGATACTTTACCGGACAAGTGGACCGATGCTACAGGGTTACATAGGTGAGTATGTGTACATGTGTGTGTGTGTGTGTGTGTGTATGTATGTTTAATAAACTTATACTGTCACGGTGTGTGTGTCCTGTGTTTTTTTTAAACATTTTTTTACAGGTGAACTACAGGTACTAGTGGGCCCTTAATGCCCTGCATGCTGGTACTTGTGGTTCTCCAAGTACCAGCATGCGGGGCAGGCTTGCTGGGACTTGCAGTTCTACTTGTAAAGACAATGTTTGATATTCTTTATTTACACCACACCACACAATCAACCCGCCACCCACCGCCACCAGGGGTGGCGGGGATAGCCCCGGGCTATCAGCCTGGGCCTGGGGTGCCCTGGAGAGGGTGACCCCTTTATTGGGGGGGTCCCCAGCTCTCCAGGGATCCCCGGCCTGGGCTGACTAGCGGTCAGGGCTGATGCTGCGGCTGGGGGGCCCGGTGAAAGGGCTCCCCTGGCTGTGGCATCAGCCCCCCGCTAGAAAAAGTCCAGTGCTGGTTCTGGAACATACAGGGGAACCCTACTCATTTTTTTCCCCTGTATTTCCAGAACCAGGACCGGATCAGAGCCCAGAGCTGGTTGCGCAGAATACGGGGGACCCCTACGTCGTTTGTCCCCCGTATTTTGGCAACCAGCTCTGGTTCTGACTAGCCCGGTGCTGGTTGTGTTTAAGTACAGGGGACCCCTATGTCGTTTGTCCCCTGTATTTAAGCACACCCAGCACTGGGTCACTAATGCCCGGGGCTGGTTGCTCTTTTTTTGGGGGGGAGGACGCCATTTTTTTCTCTTTTTACACAGGTTTTTTTTTTTTTATTTACCACAGCAGCACAGACGGGTCTCACGGACCCGTTAGTGCTCTGTGTCAATGACACAGATGCAAGTAGCACGGATCTCCTGGTCCGTGCGTGCATCTGTGTCATTGAAATACACAGCAGCACAGACGGGTCTCACTGACCCATCTGTGCTCTGTGTCACTGTCAATCACACAGATGCATGTAGCACGGATCTCACGAGTCCGTGCTACATGCAAATGAGCACCATAATGCTGATTGGCTGAGAGCCGTGACAGACGGCTCTGTCAGCCAATCAGCACTTTGCCCATTAAAGGCAAAGGCATTTTTTTTTAAATGGCCGCTCGAGGCAAAACCTCGAGATCCGACAGCAGATCTCGAGGTTTTGCCTCGGGAGAGGGATCCGGGGCAGACAGGGAGATCCGAGCTTGGGCTCGGATCGCCCCGGATCCCCGAAGTTCGGGTGGGTTCGGTTCTCAGGGAACCGAACCCGCTCATCCCTAATGCAAATACATTTTTAAATGTTGCTCTTAGCTTAACGCATAAAAAACAATTAGAAAAACCTATAAGGGTGTACAACAACATTTTTAAAAGAATAAAGCTGGCCACACACTAGACCAACTTACATCCAACCACCAAATAGTTGTTTGGTTGGAATGAAAACCTGGTAATGGATGAAAGCAAATGACAATCAGCATTTTGCTCCCAAACGCCGGAAAATGGACTAAAAACTGTTGTTTGAACAAATTGTTTTGATCAAACATTTAACAAACTTGACTGATGACCATTTCCATCTGTTTTCTGGCATTTACGAGCAAATTGCTGATCATCAGTTACTCCCATACCTTACCAGAGTTTCATTCCAACCAATCAACAAGTTGGCTGGTTGGATGTAAGTTGGTCTAGTGTGTGGCCAGCTTAAGTCAGTGAGCTATGGGCACAAATATAAGAAATTATAAAATAGAGGCTAAAAAAAAAATACACCCCTCCATTTTTTTAGTGGTATTAAATGTTATCATGTAGAGTTAAGTTAGGCAAATTTATTTGTTGTGGTAAATGCGGCCCTGCTATTCATGTACTTACCATCAGGGCCGTAGTTAGGGTAGTGCAGCCGGTGCCATCGCACAGGGCACCACAGGTAAGAGGGCGCTGTTTGGGCTTGTGAAATTTCTGTTTATTATCATTCTCTCTTATAGTTTCCACTTACTTAATCTTCTGCTTCTCCTGGCCTCCCATATCTCTTCCCTGACCCTTCCCCATGAGGCCATTCTCCTTTGTACTTTGTGCATTACAGGGGACAAGGTACTATAGGCTTAATAATATGGCTTGAGTACATGGATCAAAGTTGATGTTAGTGTACATGTGCTTACTAGTGACAAGGGCACTGCTGTTCAAAATAAAATATTTCACTTAAAGGGCCGGGATGGACTTACAGGCAAGATGTTAGTATTTATTAACGTTTATTATAACAGTGCCAGGGTCAGGGTGCTGTTACTGTGCATGGCTTTACAATACAAAACACTTATGGCCCTCCAGCTGCTGTAGAACTACACATCACAGCATTCCCTGCAACCAATTTTAACATAACAGCATGCTAAAATTATGGCAGGACATCCTGGGATCTGGAGTTCCACAACAACTGGAGGGCCATAGGTTAAAGACCCCTGCCATACATAGTGGGGTCTAGCACGTGGGGGGGAGGGGAGGTGCTGGCGGGGAGGGGGGTGGGAGAGAAGATGAGGTGATTTTCTAAAACTGGAAAAAAATTAAAAAAGGGTCAAGGTGTGGCTAAGGAAAGCACTATAGGTTATAGGGACAGATTGCACTTACCTACAACAAATAGAAATAGGACAGATCTCTTCCTCCATGGGCTGGCTCCTCTGCTCCCAGTTGCTGTCTTCTCTCCTCTGGGTCCTGGATTGCTGGTCACTGCTGTTGCTGTCTCTCTTGCCAACTTTGTTCACCAACAGGTGCCCTTGTCAGCAAGCCAAATTGATCAGGGACACTGCACTCTCCACACTGCAGGCTGATCAAAATGGTGGCTCACCAACAGCCAATCAGAGCCTTATATACCCTGGGGAAAAGTGCGCCAGGCCACCGATAAGTTTCCCGCCCCCTTGCAAATCCCACCTTACGTAGAAGTCTCCGTCGAAAAGTCTCCTCCTCCCGATTCACAGCATTCGCTACTTTACGCATCTTTGGGTGTTTCGACTATTTCAAATTGAATACGCGGATAAGCAACGGTGCACGCGTAACTTTTTTGCAATTTAAAACTGCGATTTGTGGTGATAACTTCGACCCGTATAAACAGCGAAGTTTACGTTTTTATATTGAATACGGGTCTTTGTGTTTGGTAATGAAATTCGCATCCCAGTGTATCTCCTTACAAAACCTTACTGGACAAAGGTTTTGAAGCAGCTGAAAGACAGTTACCAACAACAATGGCAGAAACTATCATGTTGATTGAAGAGATCAAAACGCTACTTGCTGGCCATGTGAAATTTAAACCAAAGTTTGAACTGTCCACATTGAATTTCTTTATGATCACAGCTCCACAGTTGTGGGAAGATGTCACGGCTGCCAACACTTGAGACTCCTGGGAGGAGACAGGCCTACTAGGCACAATAAACTGGGGTGAATTTAGGAATGACCTTTTCATGAAATCTCGATAGTTTTATTTATTCACAGGAGAAATATAATAGCAATGTCTCACATAAAGTCTCAACAACACTGAGGTTCACATAAGCAATAATGAGTGTAGGAGAAAACCCCCCCATATAGTCTTTAACATAGAAAAGTTAATATGGTAGGGAACCCCGAGTCCAGTATGAGGCGAACACCTCAGGATGGTATAGAGGAGCTTTACCTGAGTGGAACCCTGTAGTCACAGATATCCAGAGCAGAGTGAGCCCTGTGATGTGATGAAAGATGGAGCAGGGTTGAGCCCTGTGATGCTGTGAGGTTGAAGCAGGGTTGAGCCCTGTGAAGTGGTGAGATCGGAGCAGGGTTGAGCCCTGTGAAGCGGTGAGATCAGAGCAGGGTTGAGCCCTGTGATGCGGTGAGATCGGAGCAGGGTTGAACCCTGTGATGCGATGAGGTTGAAGCAGGGTTGAGCCCTGCGAAATGGTGTGGTTCCAGAACAGGGTTGAGCCCTGTGATGCAATGAAAGTTGAAGCAGGGTTGAGCCCTGTGAAGCGGTGTGGGTCCGGAACAGGATTGAGCCCTACGGTGTGACTAGAATCCGGAATGAGGTTGAGCCCCGCGATGCGGTGATGATAACTGTAATGGTGCAGTTGACAACTGTAACGAAGATGAATTCGATATCCACAGGAGTGAGAGGCAACAGATAAAGTAAATAGCACTGCAAAAGGTGAAACCACAGTAGTGGAGCAGAAAGCAATAGTTAGGCAATGGCTATGCTGAGATCTGTAGTGCGGCTAGTAACTGGCATCAGAAGTTTAGCTGGAACATGTGCGGAGATATAGCAAAGTCCACAGCAACCCACAGGCACAGCAGGAATCTGGCAGGAGTCCAAGAAAGGCCTAAAAGTAACATTGCACAGACACTGAGACAGTTAGTAACAGGTTTGTGATCCATAGGAAGTTCAGAACATGTGACTCAAATGGAATCAGGTTTGAAATAATGAGCAATCTAGGAATCCCACAACCTGACCACACCTTGGAAACAGATGATCACTTTAACTCTCTATTCCCTGTATGTGAAGGATGCTAGCAAGCAGGATAGCTCCTCCAATGACCACAAAGGAACTCTGGAAAAAGTAATCTATCTTTATTTACTGAAATAGTCGCAGTCCTGACAGAAGATTTCCAAGACAAAGAGCATTATTGGTTCATGGACTATGGTGCTGTCCACACCAATAAAGGACTTTTGTGGACATTTGTTGCAGCAAAGCAGCTATCTTCAAAAGCTGACAGCCGACAGACCTAAGATGCTGCTAGCAAAACTTTGGAATCTATGACTGTTTTTCAAGTTACTGACAAGACTAATGGCCCTGTAAGTCCTCACCCTGAGAAATGAACATTTCACACAAAGTCTATATGGACTACTGTCCAAACTGGAAGATCGACGTGGGACATGCTGACACACACACACACACACACACCTATAACTTGTATGGGGTGCGAACACCTGAACTGCGCACAGAACATGGTAGAGAGCACTGATGATGCTAGAAGTGTTAAGCCATGACGGAGCTAAAGCTACATTCAATTATGCTCAAATCAAAGTGATTTCTTATATCCAAACCATGGTTAGGCTCTGGAAAACCCTGTTACATATGCAAATAGCTGGAACTGTGGCCTACCTAGCTTGCTAATGACAAAGGCCTCATATTCTATGAATTGATTGCACAAGTCTGGAAATTAAAAATCATTGTTTGCCACCAAGAAGATGGAGGACTAGTGTTGTACTGAACAGCTACAAAACACTGTTATTCATGAGTGAAGTTGTCTCAAGCAGAGTGATACAAGAGAAGAGACTTTCCTGAAGATGTGACACAGACTTATCGAACTTTTTGATATCATGGGATGTTCCAGTGGATTCAAGCAGACAAAGACACCCATTTTATAGAAACAACATGGAGTATACTGGGTTTTCTATGCTTCATACCATTCACAAAACTGACGTCAGTATGACTGAATAATGGATGTGTTAAAGAAATGGAAAGGTGTATGTATGTATGTATGTATATATATATATATGTGTGTGTGTGCGTATATATATATATATATATATATATATATACAGTCTGGTGCATAGATATTGGGACATTGACAGAATTTTCATATTTTGGCCTCTATTCACCACCACAATGGCTTTGAAATGAAACAAACAAGATGTGCTTTACCTGCAGACTTTCAGATTTAATTTGAGGGTAATTACATCCAAATCAGGTGAACGGTGTAGGAATTACAACGGCTTCTATCTGTGCCTCCCACTTTTTAAGGGGCTAAAAGTAATGGGACTATCAACTCAAAAGCTTTTCATGGACAGGTGTGGGCTATTCCCTCATTATTTCATTATCAATTAAGCAGGTAAAAGGTCTGGAGTTGATTCTAGGTGTGACATTTGCATTTGGAATCAGTTGCTGTCGACTCTCAATATGAGAACCAAAGAGCTGTCACTATCAGTGAAGCAAGCCATCATTAGGCTGAAAAATCAAAACAAACCCATCAGAGAGATAGCAAAACCATTAGGTGTGGCCAAATCAAGTGTTTGGAACATTCTTAAAAAGAAAGAACGCACCGGAGAGCTCAGCAACACTAAAAGACCCGGAAGACCACGAAAAACAACTGTGGTGGATGACAGAATAATTATTTCCCTGGTAAAGAAAAACCCCTTCACAACAGTTGGCCAAATCAAGAACACTCTCGAGGAGGTAGGTGTATATGTGTCAAAGTCAACAATCAAGAGAAGACTTCACAAGAGTGAACATAGAGGGTTCACCACAAGATGTAAACCATTGGTGAGCCTCAAAAACAGGAAAACCAGATTAGAGTTTGCCAAACAACATCTAAAAAAGCCATTACAGTTCTGGAACAACATCCTATGGACAGATGAGACAAAGATCAACTTGTACCAGAGTGATGGGAAGAGAAGAGTATGGAGAAGGATAGGAACTCATGATCCAAAACATACCACCTCATCAGTGAAGCATGGTGGTGGTAGTGTCATGGGGTGGGCATGTATGGCTGCCAATGGAACTGGTTCAATTGTATTTATTGATGATGTGACTGCTGACAAAAGCAGCAGAATGAATTCTGAAGTGTTTCGGACAATATTATATGCTCATATTCAGTCGAATGCTTCAGAACTCATTGGACGGCGCTTCACAGTGCAGATGGACAATGACCCGGAGCATACTGCAAAAGCAACCAAAGAGTTTTTTAAGGCTAAAAAGTGGAATGTTATGCAATGGCCAAGTCAATCCCCTGACCTGAATCCGATTGAGCATGCATTTCACTTGATGAAGACAAAACTGAAGGGAAAATGCCCCAAGAACAAGCAGGAACTGAAAACATTTGCAGTAGAGCATCACCAGGGATGAAACCCAGTGTCTGGTGATGTCTATGTGTTCCAGACTTCAGGCTGTAATTGCCTGCAAAGAATTTGCAGCAAAGTATTAAAAAGTGAAAGTTTGATTTACGATTGTTTAGTTTATCCCATTACTTTTGGCCCCTTATAAAGTGGGAGGCACATATACAAACTGTTGTAATTCCTACACCGTTCACCTGATTTGGATGTAATTATCCTCAAATTAAATCTGAAAGTCTGCATTTAAAGCACATATTGTTTGTTTCATTTCAAAGCCATTGTGGTGGTGAATAGAGCCCAAAATATGAAAATTCTGTCAATGTCCCAATATTTATGCACCAGACTGTATATAATCTATCATATATACAGTATTGGGTTTTTAGAGTAGTGTGTGTATGTATCCATGCAAAAACAGTCTGGCACACTGCTGGTTCCTTAAGACCTCTACCTTGCTCTGGGTGCCCTCCTCCAGGAGAGTATGTCCCCAGACAGATATCAAGAACAGGTGGCACTCCGGGGACTTTGGAAGATTAGTGAAATAACATTCTGTTTTTTGTTTTGTTTTTTAACCAGAGGGTGGTAAAAGGTGGAACTTTTAAAGTAAGATATTTGATGCACAGGCACAAACATTTTTAAAAATGTTGTTGTGAAGAAATGTTTAGTAGGAAGAGAAATAGAGACAAGTGTAAGAGGAAATTTGCAGCAGGATAAGTAAATGCTTATTTTGTTTTGTTGTTATGGTTTCTCACACTGTTTATTTGTCTTAGCCAACAGGTTGACGGTTGGAACAGGAGATGAGAGAACGTTGCTGGAGGCGTGCCTGAGATGATGATGGCCAGAGAGTGATTTCTTATACAGGAGAGAGAGTCCAGGAGGACAACAGAGTTATAAGATCTGATAGCACAACCATTACATACATCTATGTGCATTATGCAAAAATTACTCTTGCCTTATATTGGTTGGATCCACACTCACCAATATTCTCAAAATATTTTCAAGATTCCATTGAACTGTACTTTATTTTACTTTACTGATATTAATTATCTTATAAGTAACTGATATATTTGCTATAATCATATGTATTATTTACTGTTTTATTAGAGTATTCACATGATATAAAGGAATACAGTGTAGAGAGCTAGAAATGAAACATGAGTTCAGTGAGGCTTATTGACAGGTTCTGCAATACTGCCAGCGTGGTCAAGTCCTGAATGGAAATGTTGCTTTAGTGGGATTTAATAATAATAATAATAATAATTATTATTATTATTATTGTTATATGTAATCATAGTACTAACCTCATTATATTATATGTTATATTCTGTGTAAGGATAAGTAGTGAAAGTACAATGGAGATTTAGATTTTTTAATGGGGATCACGTTCTGTATATTTAATGTTGAAATTAGAGGGTGGAATGTAACCAGTGTGTTAGAAAATGCATTTCTACATAGGCATATATGTTGTAACACAACCTGTGCTAGGCCCCATTGAGGTTCTAAAAGAGATTGTAGTCATACAGTCGATGCGTAGTCTGGTCAGATTCACCTTTGGGATCAAACAAGATAAATATTGAAGGGCCTTATTGTACCTGTCATTAGTAGATGTATAATGAGCCATTCAGACCTTATATGGTGTTAGTTGTAGACAGTGAGCCGAATTCTAATAAAAGGACCATTGTAAGCTGTATAGAGATGCTAAGCTCTATGGCTCATGTATGGACTTGAGACTGCAGTAAAGGTGCCTACAATGTGAATTGGAAGACCTGAGCATTGATAAAACAAGGGCTCGCCAGGTGAACATGAACTAAGTCTTATTTTGAAGATATTGAATGATCGGTGTCACCTGAAAACATAGACAAAAGTTGAGCATCCTGTATACTTTGTATGTTGTATGTTGTTACTTGTAAACAAAGTGTGTTCATTTATACTCATTTGGTTATGTGGTATAACTATTTAATTGCAAACAGAAAAAAAACACCATTGTGCACAGCTATAAGGAAATCTACTATACCCTCACATATAGTACTGAACCCACACAGGGCTCTGCCTGATTACAGCTATAATAAGGGAGCTTCCTATACCCACACATACAGTACTGAGCCCACACAGAGCTCTGCCTGATTACAGTTCTAATAGTGAAACCGCCTATACCTTCACATACAGTACTGAGCTCAAAGAGAGCTCTGTCTGATTACAGCTATTATAAGGGAACTTCCTATACCCTCACATGCAGTACTGAGCCAACACAGAGCTCTGTCTGATTACAGCTATAAGATGAGACGAGAGCTGCATAGGCTTAAAGCTATATAATGGTCCTTAGTTTTTTGTAATTGGGTGGAATTTGGTCAACTGTTGCTACAGAAGTGCCCAGCTAGTTTGTTGTTTCATACACCATGTAGCACGCCATGAATCTCGTGCCACACACAATGCCTTGAATCATGCCACACAGAATGTTTCGTATAGTTCTGGTAGCGTAGCACTGGAGAAAAGTCATAATATGTAATACAACTTCTTGTCCACCAGGTGTCACTTTTCCTAAACTACACAGTGCATGCATCAGATTTCCAATGCATTTTGTGTATCACCGCCCGATTGACAGAAGCTGTGATTTGGTACACTATAGTACAGCATTTTTCTAATGGAATCAGAGCTGTAGAATGTCTAAAAAAGTTTTTCATGATAACATGAGTCTTATTCTTTCTTATAAAAATATTTGACAGGCATGCACAACTCATTTGTGGCACTGTTGGCGCTGTCCCAGACTTAGACACTATAGTGATTTCCTGACTATTAGTTTCTAAAGTCATGAAATCACTATAGTGTCTAAGTCTGGGATGCAGTGTGTGTGACTCCTAACCCACTGGGCGTGCGCAGTACTATGGGCCTCCATAAAGTGGTCAGAACCTCCACAATAGAGACAGAGATGTAAATATTTGCACCGCTGGTGTTCAGCCACAGGGAGCATGGGGCGTGGGTAACTTCAATGTCTCTTTACTTGTTATGGAAGGATCTTTGGTTCTTAGGGATTCCAAGGCAGAGGTTTTAGTTGAGTCGGGGGTAGTACTAAAAAACTTGGGAATGACATGAGAAATTTTGATGAGTAGAGCTTGTAGCTGTTCCAGCAGTTGGAAGGTAGTTAGGGGTTTAGGTGTGATTTTAATGTCATCTAGCCAACTAGTCAGAATTTGCAAAAGCTGTATTACTTGATGCTGTACTGCCACCTGTGAATCAATGTGAGCGACCAGGTTATAGAAAGCATTTGGTCCAGTATTATGTGCTTGATCCACCACCATCGGTAGGCCTGAGCATACTGTCATGGTTGGCGTTTGAGAGTTACCTGACTCAGGTGTTGAACTGGATTCAGCGGAGACCGGCTTGACTGGAACCATGGATGAGGTAAATAGCTCTATTTGCATATGTATTGTATAGCAGTGAGAACTGCCTTTGATTTTTTTGTTTATACACGGACACTGGTAATCATCACAGATGTGTACTATTAGCCCTAATAAAAGTACTTTGTGTCCTTAATTTGTGTTAAATGCTTTCTAGAAGCATATTTGTATAAGTGGTGAAGAATGATAGAAAACAGTATTTTTTCATGAAAATAAAGTCCTATCAATTTTGGGGTACATGAAAATGGGTGCTAGCATATTTATGTGTCTCTAAAGTATACTTTTTATCCTTGGCCCTAAAATGACATATTTTTTGGGGTGTTCTAAGATTTGTTTTTTTGGGGCTGATTTGTCCTTTGGGGGGGTGGGGGTTGTCCAAAGGGTTCTGAATCAATTCCCCACATTCGCTCCCCAAAATAGAAAAATTGAGATTTTACACTTTTATTCCACCTGCCATTCACTGGAGAAACTTTTCTGCCTGTTTTAGTGCATTGAGTTTCCGCTTAGGTGAATTGGTCCAGGAGTTTAATTTGGAGATAAGAAGCAAACTGGCAAAAAGCATCGATGGGCAAAAAATTTTTTGCCGATCGCGGCTTTTTGCCTCTAACTGAATCAGGCCCTAAAATGGATAAGGAGATGATGACCAAGTGCGTAGTGTATGCACTAGGTCAGTCGAGATCACCAGGGAATATCGGCCTTGATATAACGCATGGAACAAAATGGCAGAGCCAAACAAATGAAAGAACATGAAAACTGTACATCTAGCATTGTTGCCATGGATGTTGTATGATTGGCTGACAGTTAAAATGGTGATATGCCTAAGGTTGACATGACAATGTTGACATGGTTCGACTGCCAACATATCAACATTCATCATGCCTAAATGGGTGATACACTGCTAAGGAACTGTCTCATGTGGTCTAGAGGAGTCTCACCTTGTCCCAATGGCAGCAGTGTATCTGGCTTCTTCTAGGGCTTGGCAGTAATGTGAGAATCAGTTCTGGTGGTGATGTCTGATCAGCGTGTTTCAGTGATTATTCTCCCCCATATACCTAATCCTCCCCCTAGTGCCTAACTCTAACCTCTCCCAAAAGCTTATACCTAGCCTGCTCCAGGAGCCTAACCCTAAGCCTCCCAGCAGCACCTTACCTAAACCATCAATTCTGAGGATGATGATGATAAGTGATGATAGGGGTGCTGATAATGATGGTAGGGGTGATAATAATAAAGTTTATGATGTGATGATAATAAAGATGTTGGTGATGATTATGATGATAATTGGGATGAAGATGATGAGGATGATAAGGGTTATGATAGGGATGAAGATGATGGGGTGATAATGATTGTGATGAGTGCAATGATGAAAGTTGTGTTGATGTTGCTAGTTGTGAAGACTGAAGCTGCACCTGATGACAATTGTGAAGCATAAACTCTAAGGGGCTGGTGTAAAGTTAAATGTATACTTGTTTGCATAGAGTATAATGTGATAATTCGTACTGCGTATGCTCAGAAAATGAATGTATGTAAAGTAGGATATACAGTCATACACAATATACTGTAGGAAAATCAACCATTACATCCATTGAGGCATAATTGGGGTGAGAAGAGACATTCTCACATAGACAAAGTCTGTACTTGCCTAATATAACAATGTTAAAAAGAAAGAAAAAAAACACAAAAAGACTTCAACAACTTTCAAGCATTTTCTGTAGCTGTTACTGGAATTGTTCTGCCTGCTTTACCATGTAGAATATCGGGTGGCCCTGAAATGCCCTACCCTCTTATGCTGGAGCTTGAGCTGGAGAGTCATTTAAATTCTCCTATAAAGCCCTGGAGCTAGATTACTTAGGACAGGTTTGTTAACGTTGCCGATCATTGCCAACTTTAATCAATAGTTTTAAAATGGTAATAAGCATAAATGATAAACAAGCCTGGCTTAAAATTTATTCCTGTAGCCATTTTAAAACTATCAATGAAAACCCCTGATGATTGCCAGCTTTGACAAACTTATACTTATTAAATATACCCCTTGGACTTATGTAACCTTCCAACTGGACTGTCATGGACATTTCCCCACAACTGTCATCCATTAAAGGGTATCTCCACTAGGAAATAATGGCAGCCTAGCCTTGGATCATCTGAATTACTGTGCTGTTCAGCAGTGCACTGTGTCAGCAGGAGCTCTGAAAATCATGGACTGACAGGAAAGCAATTTGTGAACATGGGGGGCAATTGCTAGGGGCACAAGATAGTGAGGAGCAGCCCAAGTACTACCTGGTCCTACTCATGAACTAAAATTGATTACATTTATATTGAGCATCATTGCATACCTCATATAATGAATTTTGAATAGAGGTTTTATTCTACCTTGGTTTCTTATACATCTTTATATATATTTATGTTGCTAGATTCATATGCATTTCCTCATTCTCACCTCAGTTTCAGTTGATATTTATCTTGATATATCTATATGTTATGGCTTGCACAGGAAATCACATAAACTTAAAGAACCATGCTAAAGAGGTCTTCACCTATAACAGCTGCCATTTTCCCTTAGAAATGAGTATTCTCACTGGTACTTGGATGCGACCAGGACTTAACTCAGTGTAGTTGTAGCTTATATAATAACCAGGTGACTGCAGGGAGACACAATATAACATGCAAGAGCAAACTGCAGGTATACTGATAGCAGCAGTGAGGTGGAATACAATGCTGACAGGTATATTGCACAGACAGGAATCTAGTGAACAATACTAGGAGAAGGCTGGAAAATGTCTGGCAAGAATGCAGGCAGGAAATAACTCATGGTAAACAGGTACAAAAGTCACTACAGGAGCTTGGCAGTCAGCTTCTGGCAAAACAAGACACTATAACAGGCAGGGAGGCTAAGACCTGCCTTTTACCGTAAGCAGAGACCAATCATCCGGGGTGTAACTAGAACTTTGTGTGCCCAGTAGCAACATTTTTAAGGTCTCCCCCCAACTCAGGTCTCCACCAGAGTGTATTCATGCATATATGTGTATATATTAAAGAGGTGCACCAACCCCCGTGTTTTGGTTTTGGATCTGCATCTCATCTGGTTTTGGTTCTGGATTGCTTTGGCTAAAACCTCCCTTGCATGTTTTGTTTTTCGGTTTTGGTTTTGGATCTGGATTTTAAATTTTTTTTTAAATCCTAAAAACAGCTAAAATCACATCATTTTAGAGATGTGCACTGAACCTCGTGTTTTGGTTTTGGATCTGGATCTCCCTGGTTTTGGATCTGGATTGGTTTTTTCCAAACCCTCACCTCGGTGTTTTGTTTTTCAGTTTTGGATCTGGATTTTTTCTTAAAAAATCATAAAAGCAGCTAAAATCTCATAAAATGGGCCTGTTTTTGTTCCTACAGTATTATTAACCTCAATAACATTTAGTTCCACTAATTTCCCGTCAATTTTGGCCACCTCACAGCTCTCAATATTGATTTTTTTCATCTAGTTTAGACCCAAAATTTGCACCAAGATAGCTGGCTAACTAAGCTAAGCTGCAGCAGTGGGCAGCACAAACACATGGCAGTTAAACTTCAAACATGGCACATCAGGAAACACTTTTATTATTCAATAGAGGCCTGAGGGAGTTGGAGTATGTATGTAGTTGCAGGCAGGGCAGGGACAGGAAGGGTTAATTGGTAGTAAATTTAATTTCATTTTTTATTTGAAGAAAATTTATGAGGGAGAAGGGAAGGGGAGGTGATACATTCACATCAGTCCTTGCCACAGAAGAATCCCTGAGCATGGTGGCTGCTGCTGCTGTTGGTAGTTGATTTTCTCATCCCAGAAAGAGACCAGGAAGAGTGCTTTCCAAAAAACAAACAAACAATTGACTTAAATAATCCTTTGCAAACCTTCTATAAAGGCATTTCCCAACCTGTACAGGGACATGAAAAAAAGCATAGTTAGTTAGTGGCCTCAAAGTGCCACTTAACCAGCACAGATATGTGGACAAGCGTAAAACCTATGATTTAAGGCAAGGGTAGCCAACCCTGGTTCTCAAGAGCTACCAGCACTGCATATTTTCCAGGTCTCCTCACAGAATCACAACTATAATAATTAACTCCACCTGTGGATCTTTCTAAATGTTTCTGTGAGTGATGAATACACCTGTGCATCAGCTAGGTCATCTGGAAAACATGAGCTCTTGAGGACTGAGGTTGGCTACCACTGATTTAAGGCCTTACATTGTATCTTTCTTGAGAATCCTGCACCTGCTTCTGCGGCTAGAAGTGGATTTTCATCCCTGAAGGGGACCACGAAGAGTGCTTCCAAAAACAATTGACTTAAATAATCATTTGCAAACCTTCTGTAAAGGCATTTCCCAACCTGTACAGGGACATTAAAAAAAATAGTTAGTTAGTGACCTTCAAACTGCCTTTGTTCCCATTGTCCACATAACCATGTCAGATATGTGAACAAGTCAAACAGAGCATTAAATGCAACATTTCAGATTTAAGGTTTATATCTTATGTTGTGTCTTTCTTGGGAATTCTTTATTGAGCACCATGCCTGCTTGCTGGGAGTGGATTTTTTTCATTCCAGAAGGGGACCAGGAACAGGAAGCGTGCTTTCCAAAAATAAATAAACAATTGCCTTAAATAATCCTTTGCAAACCTTCTGTTCTGTAAAGGAATTTCCCTAACTGTACAGGGACATTAAAAAAACAGAGTTAGTTAGTGGCCTTCAAATTGCCATTGTTCCCACTTTCAATTTATCCATATTACTTAGATATGTGAACAAGCAGAACAGAACATTAAATGCAACATTTCAGTTTAAGGTTTAAGTTTTACGTTGTGGCTGGAAATCATTTTAGAAAGCAGAAAAAGAGCTCCACCACAAGCGGCAGATGACTAAACTCACACACATAGGTTTAATAGAAATAGATACAACATCAGATCAGATGTTTACCCTGGAGGATCTGTCTGAATCATTATGGTGTCCCCTAGTCCAAGATTGTGCAAATTCTGCCAAAAGAGATACTGACACCACAGATAAACATAAGAGTCACCTTCTGGATGTGCATTGTCTCATTTGCATGGGGAAAATCCAACCACCAGATGAGATGGATCTCAGCCAGTGGATAACATTGAAATCACCATTAAAAAGTCACAATGGAAGACTACAGTGTGGATAATCTTTCTTCACAGTCAGGAGAGGCCTCAGAGAACATGAAAAAAAATGCTTTAGGAGCTGAACTTCAAGGGATTTATCCATCATGTTCTGCAGTGTGGAAAGGTTACATTCACATGTTTTCTATAAAGCAGTTCAAAGTTACAGCCTTCAAAGTGTCTGACTATAAGACCCACCTTTGCCAGGAATTAACAAAGATTATCACAAGCAAAGGATTCATCTGTCCAGAATCTGTGTGGGAATTCATGGATCATAACTGGCCTGAAGACATCCAGTGATTCTGTGTCCCATGGAAATGCCTCCGTCTGGGCAGCCACGCCCCCGGCCCACCCTCCAAAAGGGGCATGCTGTCACTGAACATCGACAGCACGCCCCCTTTGTAGCGAAACCCGCTGCGACGGCTTGCCCGTCGCTCTCCGGGTCTCACGCATGCGCACGATGGAGCTACCTCCATCGTGCGCATATGAACTGGGCCAACATCGACCCGCTTGCGAGCACTCAGCGCTCTCGAGTAGGTCTGAATCAGGCCCCAAATATGGAATAGTAAGCACAGACAACATGGAGGCCTTTGTTATTCTGCTGCCTGCATGTCAACCAATTACTCCCAGACTACTGGTGGGACCAGGTTTTGATAATGACCATCCCCATCTGTTGCTAGGCTGCCTTCTTCCAAACCATCCATCCTGGACTTCCTGTCCAGAAAGGGTGAGCAGGGTACAGAAAGAGGAGTTAGATGTCCCTGATGACATGTTTTTATCTATAATAGATGATGTGGAGAGAGAAGAGCTTCAGATGTTGGAACAGGGGCTTCCTTCTATTTGGCTTCCCTCCAGAGAGCAGAGCTCTGTTCCTCAGGAAGTGTCTTTGCCTGAGCTGATAGGTAGTCGCTGTCTGTTAGTAAACACCCTTCAGGAGATGGCAACCCAAAATAACAACAACTATAATAATGTGTCCACTGATAACCAGCCTGATCACTTAACAGCACCATACCCCATATGGCCAACTCATAACATGATACCCAGTTTTCAGCCTCCTCTTCCTTATGACACTAATCAAGTTGCCATGGTTGATCCACCCAATTTTTGGCCTTCTACATTCTATCATAATAACACACTATAACACACTAAACTTATAATCTTTGCTTTTGTTTATGTTTTTGAATAGAACAGGTTTACAATTTAGGATGTCCACTCTATATAGGTTTGTAACTAAATATAGGATTTAGTTTTTTAGAGCATTTAACTTTATAAGCTGTTAGGATAACATTTCTGCTGTGTTTAAGATTACAAAAACAATATTTTGTAACCCAATAACTTAAAAGAGTTTTCATTGCAATATTCATGTTTGGTTTTTAAAAAAGAGATTTTTTTTACTGGTTTTGATTACTAAATGCAATAAATATATTTATCAAAATTAAAAAAAAATAGTTTTTATTCTTTCACTGATGGTGTGGCTTATACACACACAGATTTTTTTTTTTTCACACTGGGGGTCCTAAAAGAGGCAGCAGCCCTTGACAGACAGCAGCACAATACCCCTGCACAGCTACGCAGATGACAGTGACAGCCAGGTGTGGCTGACATGCACACAAAAAAATTGTTTGTTTATTTTTTTGGGTAGCAGCCCTTGACAGACTGTAGCACAGCACCCCTGCACAGCTATGCCGTTGACAGTGACAGCCAAGTGTGGCTGACACGCACACAAAAAAAATTGTTTATTTATTTTTGGGGCAGCACCCCTGTGCAGCTACGCTGATGACAAGTGTGGCTAATACACCACACAAAAAAATGTGTTTATATTTTGTTTTTCTAACACTGGGGTGAACCTCTGAAAGAAGCAGCAGCCCCTTAACAGACAGCAGCACAGCACCCCTGCACTGATGACAAGTGTGGCTAACACTAATTTTTTTTTTTCACACTGGAGGTGGGTGAAGAGTACCCCTGAAGGACAGATCACCCCCTGGACAACACAGCATTACAGCCAGCCCCTATGTACAGGACAACAGCCAGGCCCTTTGGACAGGACAACAACAGCCAGCCAGCACCTATGGATATGACAACAGCCAGCCCCTCTATAGGCAACAGTCAGCCTGCCCTTATGGACAACAGTAGCTAGCACCTATGCACAGTGTCAGTGTGCAATTAATATTATAATTATAATATATTAATAACAGCACAGGTCCCAGCTTTCTCCCTCTTCACTCTCCACAGCTGGAGTGAAAAATGGCGGTGACCACGAGACCTTTATAGAATCCAAAACACGTGAGAAGCCGACAGCAGGATGATGACGTTTTGCCTCATTTTCAGATCCAAGTCAGGCAGGAAAACTCGTATCTGCCTCGGATCCCTGAAGTTCGGGTGGGTTTGGTTTTCAGGGAACCGAACCCGGTCTTCCCTACATAATTTGGGTCTGTTTTTGTTCCTACAGTATTATTAACTTCAATAACATTTATTTTCACTTGTTTCCAGTCAATTTTGATCACCTCACAGCTCACAATATTGATTTTTTCATCTAGTTAAGGGCCAAAAGGTTGAATCCAGCTAGCTGGCTGACTAAGCTAAGCGACAGCAGTGGGCGGCACTAACATGTGGCAGTTCAACTTCGAACATGGCACAGAGTGGCATTGCAGTGGTAGACAGGATGGCAGTTTAGTAAACTATACGACCCCTAGGAATTTTAAAAATCAAGAATGTTTTCCTTAACTAAATCAGAGGCCTGACTGACTAGGAATGTTTATGGACTGAAGACAGGGAAAGGACAGAAGGAATGATTAGTTTTTAATTTATTTAATTTAATATTTTGATTCTCAAAAAAAAATGATGAGGGAAGATTAATCTAGGATCAAGTTCCTAAAATAAATCTTTGATCTGGAGGAGATTTTAAATTTTTTTTTAAATCATGATCTAAAAAAAAAATGAGGTGGCCTTGCTTGTGGAGGTGCTGCTAGAACATACTGTAAACAGATATTTACTAGTTTGTACTCAGGGAGGTTGTTAGGGATAATGGGACCAAGACTTGCTGTTTACATCAGAGGAAAGCAGCCTGTAGTTCTCTGGCTGAATTAGAACTCCCAGCATCTGTGATGTTTGCTGTTCCTACAGGAAGTTATTTGTTGATAACAACAGGTGGCATGCTTCGGTTACCTGCTGGTAAGGGTCTTCCTCATGGAATTTGTAATTCATTTTTATGAACATCATCTTTTCCACATTTGGGGAAGTTATCTCCTATGCCGATCACTGACAAGGTTCCCAGCAGCGCTGAAAACTCTTTCAAAGTACACACTGGAGGGTGGGCAACTTAAGTACAGCAAAGCCAGTTTGTGTAAGGGACTCCAAATTGCCTCTTTTTCCTGCCAGTAATGAAATGGGCTGTGTGACTTGCCTATTTGAATGCTATCCCTAAAATAATTATCCATTCTCTGATTGATGACCGTATCAGGCAAAGTCATGGTAGACATGTCACTCATTGTAAGAAGTTCTTTCAGACCCAACCAGATGTCATTAGTTTTTGCTGACTGATCTGCATCACCACCAGCAGTGGGTCTCTTAGGAAAATTAATTCTTTTCTGGCAGCTGTAGAAACTGAAGGAGGAGATGCTGCCGTGTCATGTTCCACTTGAGCTGACAATTTTTTCACCAACAGCTCTTTGTATCTTTTTAGATTTATGTCCATTGGAAAGAAAGATACAAGGTATGTCTTAAACCTAGGAACAAGCATGGTCGCCAAAATATAGTGATCTGATTTCAAGGGATGGACAACCCTTGGATCCTGGTGAAGCGAATGAAGGGCTTGAGCTACAAGTCCAACAAACTTAGCGGAATCACTCAGTTTCAGCTCCTCCTTCAGTCTCTCCAGCTGCTTTTGCAAAAGTCTGATTAGGGGAATGACCTGACTCAAGTTGGCAGTGTCTGAACTAACTTAACATGTGGCAAGTTCTAAGGATTTGAGAACCTTGCACAACACAGAAATTATTCTCCACTATTCTTGACTAAGGTGCATTCTTGCTCCTCTCCCTGTGTTTGTAGTGTAGCTTTGGATGGCCTTTTGCTGCTCCTCCATCCCATGAAGCATATAGAGGGTAGAATTCCACCTAGTTACTATGTCTTGCTTCAGCTGATGGCAGGGAAAATTCAATATTTCTTGCTGGTTCTGCAACCTTCGACACACAGTTGCTGAATGTCGTAAATGTCCAGAAATCTTTTGTGTCACTGAGAGCATCTCCTGCACGACCCTGTCATTTTTTTTTTAAATGTTGCACCACCACATTAATTGTGCGAGCAAAACATGGGATGTGTTCAAATTTGCACACATGTAATACTCACACAATATTTGTGGCATTGTCAGAAATCACAAATCCCGAGTAGAGTCCAAGTGGGGTAAGCCATTTTGCAATGATTTATCTGAGTTTTTCTAAGAGGTTCTCAGTGGTATGCATCTTAGTGAAATTGGTGATACGCAGAGTAGCCTGCCTCTGAATGGGCTGGCATTTGTTAGATGCTGTTGCTGCTGTTTGCACTGTTGGAGACAATACACCTACCCAGTGGACTGTCACAGTCATGTAATATTTAGTTTGCCCTGTCCCGCTTGTCCACATATCTGTGGTTTAGTGGACAGTGGGCACAATGGCGTTTTGGAGCACATTAATAAGGTTTTTTTTAATGTCCTTGTACAGATTGGGAATTGCTATTCTAGATAAGTGGAATCTAGAAGGGACATGGTCGCAGAAACATAGGACCTCAATTAACTGTCTAAAACCCACTGCATTAATGACAGATACTGGACACACATCTAATACCACTATAGCTGGTATGGCGTCAGTAATCCGCTGTGCAACTGGGTGTATGCTGTCATGCTTATAACCCATTGCAAAGGATTGTTTGACAGTCAATTGTTTGGTTAAACTACTAAAAAGTAGTCTTCTTCCTGGAACCCTTCTGAGATGAAGATCAACTCACAGCAGCAGCAGCCTTAGCACTCAAGGATCCTTCTAAGGAATCACGGATAGGAGAGAAGTCAGTCATTCTTATGAAATTGGATCAGGACTACTTCCAATCATGATTGAGGATGTTGAAGATGATGCAGGTGTTGGTGGTGGAGATTGCAGGTGTTAGGATCCAGATAGAAGGGAGCAGCTAGGGGACACTGGACTGATTGCTGTTACACTTAGAGTGTGACAATATTTTTTACGAATACACTGCATATCCACTAACAGTGTCAATATTTTTATGAATACACTGTGTTTTGCACTTACAGTGTGACAATATTTTTTATGAACACAATGCGTTTCCACTGCCAGTGTCAATATTTTTTATGAATACACTACCTTTTTCACTTACAGTGTGACAATATTTTTTATTTTTACGAATACACTGCATTTCCAGTGTAAATATTTTTTACAAATTGACCCCTGCAGCCCCTGCCCCTGGATGGACACAGTCAGAAACACAAAGATGGACACAGCAGCCCCTGCCCTAGATGTATACAACAACCTGTGGATGTAGTGACACAGGAGCCCCTGGATGTAAACAGCAGCCACTGCCCCTGGATGAACACAACAAAAGCAATCCCTGGATGGATTGGACACAGCAGAGATGGACACATCAGACCTTGGACACAAAAGCCCCTCTTGGATGAAGCACAGCCCTGACAGCCCAGGACTCAGCAAACAAATGGCACCGATCACCGTTGGGGAGGAACTTTTGTACAATCCAAATACAGCTGGATGATGATGTTTTGCCTTGCTTTGAGATCCAACTGAAGCGGGAAAAGAAAACCCGAGCCGGACTCGGATCTCACCTTGGATCTTTCTGCTCATGTGGGTCCAGTTCTCCAAGAACAAGAGCCCCTCATCTCTAGTATACTGTATGTGTGTATTGTTGAAGTCTACCTTTTATCAGGTGTTCCATTGTTGCATATAGTAATAAAGTTCAATTCAGTATACTTTAAAATTTGGTAAAATTATTAATTAATTAATTAAATAAATAGATCTAGCCCTTATCTGGGAGAACATGTCTCTCATGGTTTATGCAACAAAACAACCCCCATTGACTTTATTACAGAGTATTTATACTGTATGACAATCTTCAGGTAATACGCCCCCTGTAAACCCACTGACATTATCAGATAGACAAAGTTTGCTCTTATGGTCTTTTCCTGTGCTTGGCAGTTAAAGAGAAAAAGATTCCTTTAGGAGATGATCATGGTTCAGTATCTCCATATTTGCTGCGACTCTTTCACTAAATTTCTCTCAGATACAATTATACATAAATGGACAAGCTCTTGTACACACTTTCAGATAAAAAGTTTCCCTCAAGAGTGGCTTTAAAGACACCTTACCTAATTTCTCCATTTAAATGTGAGTTTAAAATGGATGTGCAAAGGCATAATGAATTTCATAAACTGTTTCATTATAAAGCATACAGCATATGTAAATATGGAATTATGTAAATATGTTTCTTATAAATT
This sequence comes from Taudactylus pleione, assembly GCA_031769625.1. Lineage (NCBI taxonomy): Eukaryota > Metazoa > Chordata > Amphibia > Anura > Myobatrachidae > Taudactylus > Taudactylus pleione. The sequence continues at coordinate 93,242 of JAUIMM010000208.1, read as the reverse complement.
AGTCTTCCACAGTCCACTCTTAGATAAGCACATTATAACATACATGTGATACATGTGCTATATCTCATTTCCATCTCTTGTATGTTTTCATTCTTAAAGTAGCCATCTGAGTACAGCATAGGCCAACTCTATAGAATAAAAAAATCAGGATTAAGATTTCAAGAATAAACTTTGTCTGTACATAAAATATGTTAAAAACTTTTCTAAACCTGAAAATCAAAAACTAGTATCTAATCATGACCATCATAAATAACTTTAGAGTCTTTATCTAATGTATTCATAGAAATTCTTCTTTTATAGTATAAGCCTCATTCATGTAATTGATAACAATGGCTTCTTCATCTATAGTATTATTGGCCAACTAACTTCAACAGTGAATTTCAAGATTTGTATAAAAAGTTCAATAATATCCTCCAGTCTGTACAATTAAGCAATCAATTATGGGCGGTGTTGTAGTAATAGTTCATTCCGGAATATTTCTAATAAATGTCTTATCATATAAAGTCCAGTATCATTGTCAATAAATTTGTCCAGTTCAATAATTTTATGTTGATTATCCAAATATCCCCAATTATCATATGTAAGGATGTTAGCAATGTTGGATCAACATGATGTCTCACTGAAGTATCAATCAGGGAAATGTATTTTTTATTCACTGGATCAATATCTCTTGTAAAATGTCTGGCATCCTGCAAAATAACTTATCACACATTATTATGAGTTATAACATAAAATTGTAGTATCAGTTTGCCTAAAAAGGAAATATCTTCTGAATTAATTGGCAATAATTTGTAAGCATACTTTCCTCATAGGTAATAAAGATTATCTGGTAACAAGAAAATAACATCAAACCCAAATATCATGGTAGTAACTAACATTCCTAATATGTCTGAACTATATGATCTGTATCACTATTTGGAACACTCACTATTAGAACTAATCCCTAGCAGTGTATAATCAAATACCTCATTGTAAGAATACATTGTACATAATAAGCATTTAGTCCTTTTAAAATGTTCCTTACATTGATCAGTATAGCCAGGAATTTAAGGTTTGTTTGTACACAGTAAAGATTTTATTACAATATTCTGACTCATCATTTTCTACTTGTATTAGACTAGTAACATTCCTGTAGTTATTCAAATCTGAGGTGTAGTCTGCTTCATTTCAAATACTTTCTTATTAAAACAAAATGGAATACTTTCACTTACATATGAAAATAACATAATTACTAGTTGTTTTGTCTAGTTTTATTATCAGTAACCCCTTTTTTTTCTTTACAACTTTTAATTACACAATTCTCACATGTTTTTATGTTAATTATCTTAGTAATTTCAGTATATTTCAACTCAACAATTTTTCTGGCACAAATTCAACAATTAGTTGCATTTAATCCTTTACCCATCAATGAATATTTTTGTAGAATTGGATACTCTTTTGAATAATATCCATACACCATAGTATACATCTTTCTTCTGGTTTAGTACAGTAAATGCACTTTTCAATAGATGATAAATCAGATTTCAGACACCGATCATTTAACCTGCTTAGAAAAGAGGAAGGAAAGGACCTATTAACATAACTCCATCATCAACACTACTGGATGTGTAGTCATACCAGACCATGAACCCTCGCTCGCCCTCTCTCCAAAAAAAAAAAAGTCTCAATTTTGCAATAAACATGATTGTTTCCATCAAGCAGCTAAAAAAAATTAAAAGTTTTCTTTGTCATCAGTCTATATCATAGTCTATTGTGAGCAATAATCTCCATCTTGATTGAAGAGTTCTCATAAATGCAACTTAGTCTTCATATCTCAGCAATTGAGTCTGAGTCTTTAGTCCCCTTTAATCTCACACCTTTCTCTGACCTTTTTCAATGCAAACCGTGGATCTAGGTGTCCTTCTCAGCAACCTTTATAGCTGTATCTGTTGTCAGCATAACTTTGCCATGCTAAGGACCATTCCATTGATCTGTAAGGGAAACAGAATATAACAAACTTCTCATCATACCATCATAGTCTCCAGACTGTATTTCATCTTCTGCATCAAATGCTGGTGTTAGTTGAATATCCTGTTGAGCTTTCCCGAAAGTCTTCTTGTTGTAGCTGCTTAGACAATTGTATAAAATATTGAACAGTCAAATCATATTGTCATTTCAAATCAGTCTTTGGTTTAGTAACATATCTTGATTGTAGTTCAAAAAAACCCATTAATAAGGAGAGAAATTGAGATAATGCTCAGGTGTGATTCTATTACTATGAAGCACCAAATGTTGGCCTTCAAACAATGTCATTCCTGTCTCCTTTGTATGTTTAACTAATCTATTTTGTATAACACCATTGAGTGTAACTTTGATTATATTCCCATCATGTCACTTATTTGAAAAACTCTTTTCCTTTAAAATGCATTCCTCTATCACTTTCAATAACACTTACAGTAAGTAAACTATACCTTACATACAAATTCCTCCAAAATTGTTCTCTTAGCATTACGGAGTTGTAAATTCAGTAAACTCCACAGTATCTAAAAACATGCTAACACTATATTTTAAAACATCCTGAAACCTAAACAAGAACATACTTTAATCCTCTTTTTAATCAACATACTTCAATCCTTCTTTTTTCTTCATTGGTAACTGAATAAAATCAATTATCAATAGTACTTTGAAAATGTTTTAGTAGGTATCATTTTCTCTACATTGTTTATCATCTGAATTACATAAACATTCACATTTTCACTTTATCTCTGGCTCGAGCATATCAGTAAGATTGTACAATGTGATTCATATTATCTGCTCTTAAATGTACTAACCCATGAACAACCTATATGAAGCTTGTAATAATTTCAATTCTACTCAAATACCCATTATCATCTTCTCTTGTAACAATGCTCTAATTTCCAGACATTGACCTCATTGTGAGAAGTATTTTCCTGATATTGTCTTAATTGGTCAAATTGTGATATTCTTAAACAACATCAACTGAGTTTCTATAACTGGCTCATCATATGTACTTAAAATTACCTTTCATACTACCCTGTCAGCTAATATGTTACCCATGAAAATAACATCAATCTATTTAGTTTGTACCTGATACTTAATTACTACAAGTTATTATTAGTAAACATATCGCTTCTTTCAGTCCTTTAACTGTTTGTACATGTAATTGTAGTTCCCAGAAGCTATGCGGTAACCCCTATGCTTCCAATTGCTATAATCAATGCTGTACGTTACATTCAGCTATGTTGAATGTGGTAGTTACTGTAATGCATACCCTGTCACCAAAAACATTATGTATCTGTCTGTAACAGCTATCATCAGTAAAGAGAACTAAGTCATGGTTATCTAATGAAACTTCCCATTACTGAAAAATATTTTTATATTTCATTATTGCAAACATGTTCATTATCTTCCTTTTTCCTCACCATTAACCATAATCAACCATATTCCCCCAAGTTGAGGATAAAGAAGATCAATGTAGCCCAATTGAAAATATGACATATGTAAGATTGATATGAGTCTAAAATATTATCCCCCATCGAGAAAATCTGGCTGTAGGAGTGTGTTTAAGTTTATCATTATTAAATATCTAAATAACAGTATGTAAAACAAATAGATGCAATTCAACCTAATAATTAATGCCACCCTTTAAGGATATAAATGTCTTCAACCTGCTGGAAAACAACGTCCTGCAAATTTAAAATTATCAGTATATAATTAGATTTTGTCCCATTAAATTTTTAACTTGCTTCTTCAAAAAAAACACAATTGTTTGCATCTATTTTTGAATTTTAAAATAACTTTGAATATAACCTCAGATCACTGTTAGATAAGGACTGAGTCATCTGTAAGAACAAAAAAAATTGCAGATTATTCATCAAATATTGTAAACTGTTTGTGACTTTTTTTTAGAATATTACCCATCTTTATAAAACACTATAAAGATACAGCGTATCTACTAAAAAGTATGTCTCATAACTTTCTTTTATCAGTACCATGTCTGAGGTACAAAAGAAAATAATGATGCAAGAATACAGACAGTCTCATGCTCTGAGATAGTTAAAGCATTTCTTAGAAACAAAACTTTTATTTTCTTCTCGGTGCAGCTTTTCGATCTGGGAGGAGTACACAAAGAGAGTGATAAACTCACAATCGCTCTGACATAATGAGCATACAGTCTCAATCTGAAAATATTGAAAGAACAAGTTAAACAGTTATCATTACAAGGCAAACTAATTAGCTCTTTTAGTTTTCAGTATCATCTTTATGCGGACGGTACTCAAATTTACCTATCTTCCACAGATTTGTCACCATATATGCTGGTTTGTGCCACTGACTGTATCCAAAACATAATTAATGATATATCTACCAGCCAATAGTAGTTACCAAACTGATAGCTCTATAACTATTGACAACTTGGCAATCAACCCCACTTCACAAGCTCGCTGCCTAGCTGTCATCCTTGACTCCAAACTGTCTTTTGTTCCCCACATTCAATCTGTCTCTAAATCCTGTCACATACATCTAAAAAACATAGCCAAAATTCTACCATATCTTACGCAAGACAATGCAACAAATCTAACACATGCATTATTTTCAGCATTGACTATTGCAATAGTCTGCTTTTTGGTCTTCTCAAAAACAGGCTCTCCCTACTACAATCCATAATGAATACAGCTGCGAGGTTGATCTTTCTCACCAAATGTTCAGTGTCTGCTAATCCACTCTGTCAGTCCCTTTATTGGCTGCTGGTCTTCTACCGTATTCAAATTAAAATACTTACACTCACGCATGAAGCTATTAACCAACCACACCAACATACATCTCTTCACTTATCTCAAAATATCATCCAACCTGACATCTCCGCTCTGCACAAGATCTGCGTCTCTCATCTCCCTTTTAAAGTTAACAATTATGTTAAAGGATAGTTCTTCCCACTCTAGACATTAAAATGTTACCCTATTACATTATGCATCATTCAACCTATCCTTAAAAAGTCCACTAATCATGTAAGCAACCTATGATATCTTTAAGATTTTCCAATAATCTCTTCCTTCTCCAGCTGTTGAATCCTTTATGATTATCAGCAACTGTCTCAAACGTTTCTTATTTAGTCTGGTATAACGTAGCATTAAACATTTGGTTTAAGGTCAGTAATAATATCACTATTTATCTCAAAAATCACATTTCTAAAAATTATCTGTTTTCAAACTTTATCTATTGGTTTATGTAACAATGATAATGTAACAAATCTATAAGCCTTTATAGTTCTCTTGCTTTTGTAAACTCTGGCCCTCATTCAGAGCCGCTCGTTAGCGGCAGTACGCTCGTTCCGAGCGATGTTCGCACATCTGCGCATGCGTACGGTTTTTAGTACGCATGCGCGAACCAGTCAGTGCGGCCAAAAATCGTTTGTACGCTATATAGCGAGTGCCTGCTATTTTGAGTGACAGAATGAGGCGTATGTGGGTGGTAACAGGGGAAGGTGCTTGAAAATGGGGAGTGGAGATCCGAACGCAGGCGTGCTTTAAGGTCAAAACGGGCGTATTATGGGTGTGCATAATTAATACAGCAGCGTCATTGACCACATCACTGGGTTATTTTATAGCCAGAACTGCTCGCAAATTTGTGGTAGCAAACACCAACCACAAGAATAGCGAGCAGTTCATACGCTGGTCGATGTACTCGATTAATCTAATAAATAGCGGACATGACGTATGGTGCGTGCGGCCAGGGGGCGTTTTTATCAAATAAACGAGCGTATGTTTTGCTCGCTCGTTCAGACTTAGAGGTGTGAACAGACTGCAATTTGCGAACAGATCATTTGAATAGCCACCCCTTGTTTTTGAACGAACGGCCGCAAATAGCGAACGGCTCTGAATCAGGCCCCCTGTCTTTTGTCTGGGACATTCTGAACTTCTAAGCATTTTTTTCCCATCTTGGCCTGCATATTCTCTCTCCTCTCCTTGCAGATACTTTGACAGCGTGTTTTCACAGATAATACACACTATTTTAAAGATTTTAAGATTGTTTTTAAACATTACAGACACAATCATAGGAATATCAACAATAGCCTGCAGTCTGCTGTGCTCATCTCAACAAAAAAATATATATATTTGTTTAAGAAAGTGTAGAGTTTAAGGACATGAATTACGCAAGCGCGCAGGCTGATCTCTTCATTCAATTTAGAATTACTTATACCAATTATGTAAACATTACAAATTCACACTTTACACTGCACTTTTTATTTCCATCCACTGGAATACACATTTTATCATCTCTTATGATTTTAACACTCATCATAGAAACGCACATAGTCAGAATAAGCTTTCTATGGTCACCTGTTTTTCTTCAAGCAAATACCAGCACTGACTTGTACAGCCTGTATTACCTCTTGCGACACATCTGTCTAACGAAATACAGGTACATCTCCATAATTCATATATTCTTCACTACACAAATATTAAATACACAACGTTTAAATATTTTTTTCCCCTTTTCTAACCTGAACTGAGGGTGATCATCCACAGTCTAACATTATTACAGCATCTCAATACAATTAACTCTACTTTTAGCAATATTACTTAAATGCAACAACACACATTATAAAGTCATCTCTGATTTCAACTTTAGCCACACCCACTGGTCACCTGCTTCTTCTCACTCTTACATAACATCTCGGAGCACAGAAACATACATATATATATATACACACATACTGTATATATATATATATATATATATATATATATAATTAATTCTGATACTCACGAAGATTTTGGAGATTAGATGTCCCAGCTGCTGGCCAGACAGCAGGTACAGCCACTCCTCTCCCCTTGTTGAGGTAGTGAAGAAACTCAACAGGTGCACAGGTGAGTGATGTCATAAAGAAATAGCAAGTGCCTCCAGCTGTTGAAGTCTACCTTTTATCAGGTGTTCCATTGTTGCATATAGTAATAAAGTCCAATCCAGTATGCTTAAGAAGTTGTTATTGTATTAATTCTTTAAATAAATAGATTTAGCCCTTTAACTGGGAGAACATGTCTCTCAAGGTTGATGCAGCAAAACAACCCCCAGTGACATTATTACAGAGTATTTATACTTTATTATATATCTTCAGGTAATACGCCCCCTGTACACCCAATGACTTTATCAGATAGACAAAGTTTGCTCTTATGGTCTGTTCCTGTGCTTGGCAGTTAAAGAGAAAAAGATTCCTTTAGGAGATGATCATGGTTCAGTATCTCTATATTTGGTGTGATTCTTTCACTAAATTTCTCTCTGACACAATTATACATAAATGGACAAGCTCTTGTACACTCTGTTAGATAAACACTTTCCCTTGGGAGTGGCTTTAAAGACACCTTACCTAATTTCTCCATTTAAATGTGAGTTTAAAATGGATGTGCAAAGGCATAATGAATTTCATGAACTGTTTCATTATAAAGCATACAGCATATGTAAATATGGAATTATATAAATATGTTTCTTGTAAATTAGTCTTCCACATATATATATATATTAGGGGTGAGCGAGTTCGGATTTCTGAAATCCGAACCCACCGAGCCCCCCGATCCGAGGCCGATCAGAGTCAGGCTTGACTTTTCCCGACTGACTCGGATCTGAAATTGAGGCAAAACGTCATCATCCATCCTTCCGGGTCTCGCGGGTTTTGGATCCTATATAAGGTGCCCGCGTTGGCGCCATTTTCTCACTCGGCTGTGGACAGTGAAGAGGGAGGGTGGGAGTTAGGGCTGGCTGGGCTGTGTAGTGTAGTGTAGTGTAGTGTAGTGTTGTACTGTGCTGTGCTGCTGTTGTCCATAGGGGCTGTGTCCACTCCTTCAAAGTCCATAGGGGCTGGCTGGACTGTGTTGTGCAGTCAGTTCTCCATAGGGGCTTTGTACACTCCAAAGTCCTGTGCAGTGTCCCAGTCCTACAGGGGTGCTGTAGTGTTGTCCAGGGGGTGCTCTGTCCATCAGGGGTGCTCCCCCCAAGTGCAAAAAAAAAAAGTATTTTTTCTGTGTTTGTGAATTGTGGGCCTGATTCAGAGCCGTTCGCTATTTGCGGTCGTTCGTTCAAAAACAAGGGGTGGCTATTCAAATGATCCGTTCGCAAATTGCAGTCTGTTCACACCTCTAAGTCTGAACGAGCGAGCAAAACATACGCTCGGTTATTTGTTAAAAACGCCCCCTGGCCGCTCGCACCATACGTCATGTCCGCTATTTATTAGATTAATCGAGTACATCGACCAGCGTATGAACTGCTCGCTATTCTTGTGGTTGGTTTTTGCTACCACAATCTTGCGAGCAGTTCTGGCTATAAAATAACCCAGTGACGTGGTCAATGACGCTGCTGTATTAATTATGCACACCCATAAAACGCCCGTTTTGACCTTTAAGCACGCCTGCGTTCGGATCTCCACTCCCCATTTTCAAGCACCTTCCCCTGTTACCACCCACATACGCCTCATTCTGTCACTCAAAATAGCAGGCATTCGCTATATTGCGAGCACATGAATTTCGGCCGCACTGACTGGTTCGCGCATGCGTATAACGATCCGTACGCATGCGCAGATGTGCGAACATCGCTCGGAACGAGCGTACTGCCGCTAGCGAGTGGCTCTGAATGAGGGCCAGTGTGCACTGTGGCTGCACGTGCATCAACAAAGGAACAGCGCCAAGCATGCGCCAGTGTCCCATAAATAAAGGGCCAGCTGGCTCATTTCTTAAAGGGTGGTGTAACCCACAAAGTGCACTAGTCTCCAAAAAAAAAAAATATATATTTTCTGTGTTTGTGTGTGCCTTAGCCACACGTATATATCAATATAACATAAATTGAGGATCAAACTTTCTCTAATAAAAATAAAATAGGGAAAGATCAAGAACCACTTCCTCCTAGTGCTGAAGCTGCTGCCACTAGTCATGACATAGACGATAGCATGCCATCAATGTCGTCTGCCAAGGCCGATGCCCAATGTCATAGTAGAGGGCACATACAATCCCAAATGACAAAGTTCAGGAAAATGACCTTGAAAAAAAACATTTAAATCATCTGAAGAGAAACGTAAACTTGCCAATATGCCATTTACGACACGGAGTGGCAAGGAACGGCTAAGGTCTTTCCCTATGTTCATGACTAGTGGTTCAGCTTCACATGACGATGGAAGCCCTCCTCCCACTAAAAAAATCAAACGAGTTAAGCTGGCAAAAGCACAGCGAAGAACTGTGCGTTCTAAGAAGATATCACTAATCCCCATGGAGAGTCCAAGTGTGGTGGTGGTTGCGATGCCTGACCTTCCCAGCACTGGACGGGAAGAGGTGGCTCTTTCCACCATTTGCATGCCCCCTGCAAGTGCTGAAAGGAGCACCCATAGTCCACTTGCTGATATGCAAATTGAAGGTGTCACTGTTGAAGTACAACAGGATGAGGATACTGGTGTAGCTGGCACTGAGGAGGAAGTTAGCGAGGAGGATTCTGATGGTGATGTGGTTTGTTTAAATCAGGCTCCGGGGGAGACAGTTGTGGTCCGTGGGATGAAAAAGCCCATCACGGTCATGCCTGGGTAGAAGACCAAACATTCCACCTCTTTGGTCTGGCAATATTTCTATCCAAATCCGGACAACAACTGTCTTGCCATATGTAAAGGTGAAATAAGTAGGGGTAGGGACATTAACCACCTAGGAACATCCTCCCTTATAAGTAACCTGCAGCATGTTCATAAAAAGTTACTGTCAAGTTCAGAAACTTTGGCTAAGACCGTAAGCAGTCCAGGGACATATAAAACCTGTTGTCCTGTTGTATCCAAGTGCCAGCAAACCAAACCGTCAACTCCCTCCTCATCAATTTCCTCCTTAGTCAGGATCAGAAGTAGTCCTGCAGGCCATGTCACTGGCATGACTGACTCTCCTATCCGGGATTCCTCCGGAGGATCCTGAATTGCTATGCCTCCTGCTGCCGCTGCTGCTGTTGCTACTGCTGGGAGTTGTTCATCATCCAGAGAGGAAGTAGGAACACCACTACTTTTACTAAACAATTGACCCTCCAACAGTCCTTAGCGAGGAGGATGAAGTACGATAACAGTCATCCTGAAGCAAAATGTATTACTGAGGCCTTGACTGCTATGTTGGTGTTAGACGTGCGTCCGGTATCCGCCATTAGTGCAGTGGGATTTAGACAATTGATGGAGGTAGTGTGTCCCCGGTTCTAATCCCGTCTAGATTCCACTTCACTAGGCAGGCAATACCGAGACTGTACAGAAATGTCAGAAAAAGTGTCCTCAGTGTCCTGAAAAATGCAGTTGTACCCAATGTCCACTTAACCACGGACATGTGGACAAGTGGAACAGGGCAGACTAAGGACTATATGACTGTGACAGCCCACTGGGTAGATGTATCACCTTACGCAGCAACAACAGCAGCGTCGCCAGTAGCAGCATCTCAGAAATGACAGCTTGTTCCAAGGCAGGCTACGCTGTGTATCACCGGTTTCAGTAAGAGGCACACCGCCGACAACCTCTTAGAGAAACTGAGGGAAATCATCGCCCAGTGGCTTACCCCACTTATACTCTCCTGGGGATTTGTGATATCTGACAATGCCACCAATATTGTGTGGGCATTATATCTGGGCAAATTCCAGCACATCCCAGGTTTTGCTCACACAATAAACTGGTGGTGCAGAATTTTCTGAAAAGCGACAGGGGCGTGCAGGAGACGCTTTAGGTGGCCCGAAAAATTTCTGCCCACTTTCGCCATTCAGCGACTGCGTGCCGAAGACTGGAGCGCCAGCAAACACTCTTGAACCTGCCCCGCCATCACCTGAAGCAAGAGGTTGTGATGCAGTGGAACTCAACCCTCTATATGCTTTAGAGGATGGAGGAGCAACAAAAGGCCATTCATGCCTATACATCCACCTATGACATAGGCAAAGGAGGGGGTATGCACCTAACTCAAGCGCAGTGGAGAATGATTTCCGTGTTTTGCAAGGTTCTCCAACCCTTCGAACTTGCCACACGTGAAGTTAGTTCAGATACTGCCAGCTTGAGTCAGGTCATTCTCCTCATCAGGCTTTTGCAGAAGCAGCTGGAGAAAGTGAAGGAGGAGCAAAGATGGAGCGATTCCGCTCGGCATGTGGGCCTTGTGGATGAGCCCTTCATTCGCTTTGCCAGGATTCCAGGGTGGTCAATCTGTTGAAATCAGACCACTACATTTTGGCCACCGTGCTCGATCCTAGGTTTAAAGCCTATGTGGTGTCTCTCTTTCCGGCTGACACAAGTCTGCAGAGGTGCAAAGACCTGCTGGTGAAAACACTGTCAGCTGAAGCGGAACATGACACGTCAACAGTTCCTTCTTCATTTTCTCCTGCAACTGGGGCTGCCAGGAAAAAACTTAGGTATCCTAAGCAACCCGCTGGCAGTGATGCAGGGCAGGCAGGACCAAGTTTGGACATCTGGTCCGGACTGAAGGACCTGGCAACAATTTCTGACATGTCTACTGTCACTGCATATGATACTGTCAACATTGACAGAATGGTGGAGGATTACATCAGTGACAGCATCCAAGTAGGCATGTCAGACAGTCCGTACCTGTACTGGCAGGAAAAAGAGGCAATTTGGAGGCCCCTGTACAAACTGGCTCTATTTTACCTGAGTTGCCCCCCCTCCAGTGTGTACTCCGAAAGAGTGTTTAGTGCAGCCAGGAACCTTGTCAGCGAAATGTGTAGGAGGCTGCTTCCACAAAATGTGGAGAAGATGATGTTCATAAAAATGAATTGCCACCTCTTTCAGGGACACCAGCCTCCAGAACGTACAGAGGGACCTGTGGTGGTGGATTCCAGCGGGGACGAATTAATACTCTGTGAGGATGAGGATGTACACAACACTGAAGAGGGTGAGGAATCAGTGGATGAGGAGGATGAGGATGACATCTTGCCTCCGTAGAGCCAGTTTGTGCAGGGACAGATTAATTGGCAGCTTGTTTTGTGGGGGCCCAAACGAACCAATCATTTCAGCCACAGTCGTGTGGCAGACCCTGTCACTGAAATAATTGGTTTGTTAAAATGTGCATGTCCTGTTTATACAACATAAGGGTGGGTGGGAGGGCCCAAGGACAATTCCATCTTGCACCTCTTTTTTTTCTTTGCATTATGTACTTTTTGCGGCCTAGTTTTTCAAACTGCCATCCTGTCTGCCACTGCAGTGTTACTCCTATAGATGGGCCACGTGTTTGTACTGCCCACTCATATCTCTTAGCATACCAGCTACCTCGGTGCAATCTTTTGGACATAAAAACACTATTGTGAGGTGTGAGGTGTTCAGAATAGACTGGAAATGAGTGGAAATTAAGGTTTTTGAGGTTAATATTAGCATAGGAACAGAAAAATCAACAAATTCTGTGATTTTAGCTGTTTTTATGCATTTTTAAAAAAAAATACAGACCCAAAACACAAAACCTAGAACCCAAAACACCGAAGGGTGGTTTTGGCAAAACAAATCCAGATCCAAAACATGAAGAAAGATCCAGATCCAAAACCAAACCACAAAACACGAAAAGTGGCCGGTACACACCCCTAATTATATATATATGGAAAACAAATACAGTGGCACTCACAGGACTTTAAAACTGTAGCACTTGCGGTGTATTAATATCTAATACCAACCAGTATCTCCATGTAGTCATCTATTCATTTTATTGCAAAATTTAATCAGGGCAAAGAAACAGTGCATCGTGCTTACCTTACATAAAGATGAGAAGATCCACGGTGATAAGACAGCTGCCATGCCCCATTTGCCACCCGCCGGGCCCTGGTGATGTCACAACAAGTGCGATGCGCGACTCCCGTCACAACCCAGGCATCCCTGCGGTGGCTAGATAGAAAACTGATAGAAAGGTCACCAAGTGCATTTAGTCCCAAAGCCACAAGATGGCAGTAGAGGTAAAATACATATAACATCAAATCGAAGCACAATAATTGAGCCTGATCCAATATGAATTAAGGCCCTCATTCAGAGCCGTACGCTCTGAGCAGAGCACACGCTCTGAATGAGGGCCGTCCTCCATAATTATGGAGCGTCCTCCTGGACGCTCGTATAGCTGTGGGTCACCACCCACAGCCTATACGAGCGTGCAGGTTGATGGCTGCGATGGTCTTGACCATCGCGACCATCGCCACTGCGAGCCGGAGCCTGTGGTTGAGTTTCTCAACCGCAAGGCCCGGAGTGATTTTGGCTCTATCAGAGCCAAAATCACTCCCACTGACATCACTAGTGATGTCAGTGGGCCGGCTTCTGACGGTAGGCGTTCCCATTGGGAACGCCCCCGTCAGGGAGGCACGCCCACCAAAGGGGGCGTGCTGTCAATCAACATCGACAGCACGCCCCCTTTGATCAGACACAACGAGTGAAGGAAAGTCCTTCGCTTGTCGCGTCTGGCGCATGCACACGACGGAGCTCCCGCCATCGTGCGCATGCGCAGTGCACACCATCGACCCACTTGCGAGCGGACAGCCGCTTGCGAGTGGGTCTGAATCAGGCCCAAAGTCTTCTAAGTTACACATTATTTGTAAAAAAGTTAATCATATTACAGATTAAAAAGTGCATAAAGTTTTAGCTGGTAAGTATGTTATGTCCAGATCTGATAGTATAAAGCAACCAATCTATGTGTACAAAACAGTGTGACAGATAAATGAAAACTCCACACGATGGTGATAGATTAAATCTAGATGTATAGAGATTCCAAATATACAATGTGGATATTCAATCGCAAGGTTTACCACCCTCTAGATTACCAACCATATATCTACAATTTACGCTAATAGGTATATAGAGCTAAGAAAAAGAGAAAATCATCTTGCATGTACATATAAATTATATATGCATGTTATATAAAAATCTGTAAAAAAAAAAAAAAAAAAAGAACAAGAGCATATTATTAAATGAAGCATCCTAAATGATTAGGCTCATTCAATCCATAAAGATTTATGGTTTTAAGGAAAAAATTCCAACGTGCTTCAAGTTGTAATAAACGATTCACTCTGCTGCCCCCTCTAATCTGTTTAGGTACAGAGTCCAAGATTTTATAGCGAATAGTCGCCAACGAATGTTTTTGTTCCTTCAAATGTAGAGCAACGGGTTGATCTTGGTCCTTGCCCTCTAAGGCCAGCCGGATGGCCGACCTATGTACTGTAAGTGTAAGGCCATATGCTCCTTAAACTGCCTTGTGGTCTTCCCTACATAGGGAAGACCATAAGGTCAGCGAATGCAGTATACTACGTATGTGCTAGTACATGTTAATACATGTTTAATTGCTATTTGTTTCCCTGAATGAGGATGTAAAATATACTGCCCACTTTCCATGTATCAGCATGTCATACATTCGGTACAAGTATAAGACCCAGTTTAACATTGTAGAAAATTGCTGGAACGAACTGCACTCATGGAGGAAATATCATTGCGGACCAACAGATCCTTCAAAGTTTTTGATCTAGTATAGCTCGGCATAGTGTTGTACCTTGAAATGGTTTTAAGTCTCCATCTGAGGTAATTAGAGACCACATTTCCTTAGCGCGTTGCATATGTTGTGGGCTAGATGGGTGAAACTGCTGTACAAAAGCTACTTAGTTTATTTGCGGTTTCTCTTTGTTAGAGAAACCGCAAATGAACTAAGTAGCTTTTGAAATGTGGACGGGAGCCTCCGGTGCTCACGGGGAGACTCCATTTGGGACATTGCCGCCACCACGCGCTGCCCTCTTTTCAGGTGCTCTCTATCTTTCAGGTACACCTCATCCAATGTTCCTGCTGCACTGTTATATCACATCAGTGGGATGAGAGTGGTTATGCGAACAGGCTGACTCCCACTATATCTTCTCATCCATCTCAAAGGGGGTTTAGGGTGCCGGGGACAGTGTACCGGGTATTCACTGAGGTCACCTCACATACCCTATTGCAGTACCCATGGACACCCACATTCCACCTCTCAATACTATGTGCCCTTGGCCGGCCTGAGCCTAATTTTTTTTGTTAACAGATATTGATTTTGGCGCCCCTTGTTGAAATAAAGCCTCATATTTCAGTGTGTGAAATATCGGGAGTGCATGTAATAATGTAACAATGACAAAATGGAATCTGTACATCAAAATACCAGCTATATATACACACATGGTTATAATTTAATACTATATTCAGTGGCGTCACTAGGATTGGTGTAACCGAGAGCAGTAACTAATGGTGTTACCCCACATGGACCTTCTAATGCATCAGACCATACAGAATCCATAGTAATAATACACTATGGACCCAAAAGGGGGAACAAAACCCATATATATTAACCTCCACTGTGTGGGGCCCCACGTGATAAATAAAAAAAAACACATACATTAGCCACAACATGAAAAAAACAAACACATAGGCTTTGCATGAAAAAAAACACATACATAGGCTCCCACATGAAAATAATAAAGCACATAGGCTCCACATTAAAAAAAATCAAAACATATTCTGCCCCCACGTAAAAATAATACACATAGTGCTTTGCAGAAAAAACGCACATAGATCCACACATGAGAAAAACCACACACATTAGCATCCACATAAAAGTAATAAAACAGGATTTGTATGAAAAAAAACCACACATAGGTCCCTACATGAAAATAATTAAATACACACATAGACCACCACATAACAATGTATGAAGTGTTATAGGGCCCCTATACAGCAGGACCACCCTGGGTGCTAAGAACTAATTACACCCTAAGATACATAGAGAGATTCATTGGGTGACAGGAAAATGGAGACAGCCAGAGGGTGACAGGGAGAGGGTGATGACAGGGAAAGAGTGACAGCACTGGGTGACGAAGAGAGGGTAACAGGGAGAGGGTGACAGCAGTGGGTGATGCTAGGATACAGTGAAAGCAGTGGGTGACAGATGAGAATGACCAATGGGTGAAAGGGACAGGGTGACAACAGGCAGAGGGAGACAGCCAGTGGGTGGCAGGGAGAGGGAGACAGCCAGTGGGTGGCAGGGAGAGGGAGACAGCCAGTGGGTGGCAGGGAGAGGGAGACAGGGAGAGGGAGATGCCAGATTGAGGGCAACCACTCTAATTGGCAGGGAGAGAGTGACGACATGATGACAGGGAGAGGGTGACAGCACTAGGTGACAGAGGGAGATGACAGGGAGAGGGTGACAGCACTAGGTGACAGGGGGACGGTGACTATAGGGAGAGGGTGACAGGGAGAGGGTGACAGGGGGAGGGTGACAGGGGGGAGAGGTTGACGATAGGGAGAGGGTGACAGCACTAGGTGACAGAGGGAGATGACAGGGAGAGGGTGACAGCACTAGGTGACAGGGGGAGAGTGACAACAGGGACAGGGTGACAGCATCAGGTGACAGGGGGATGGTGACTATAGGGAGAGGGTGACAATGGGGAGAGGTTGACAGCATCAGGTGACAGGGGGAGGTTGACGATAGGGAGAGGGTGACAGCACTAGGTGACAGGGGGAGGGTGACGACAGGGAGAGGGTGGCAGTACTAGGTGACAGGGAGAGTGTGATGTCAGGAGACAGTGAAAGCTGTGGGTGACAGGGAAAGAATGACCAATGGGTGACAGTGACAGGGTGACAACATGGAGAGGGGGACAGGGAGTGCATAATAAATACAAAGTAATAAAATTGTCTTACCTTAGACTGCAGCACGTGGATGGCTCCTCCTAACCTTGGACTTAATGCCAGGGATGTTCACGAGTTTGTGACATCAGATGCCTGGCGTCCAAGCAGCAGCACAGCCAGAGGAAGCTGGGGCTGGAGGGGAGGAGCTGAGGAGAGGGGAGAACGTGGACCCTCCTCCCCTTCCAGCCGGCCCACAGACTCTTGTAAGCTCTGTCACTCGGGGGGAGGAGCTCAGGAGAGGGGAGGAGAAGAGAGCGGCTGCTCCTCCCCCTCCGGCCGTGCCCGGCCTGCTGTCATTCACAATGTATGGGCCGCTGTTCAGGCAGCGGCTGTGGCTGGCTGCGCAGTGGCATATAATGAGTCAGTGTGACTCATTGTAACCTCGGCAGCTGTGGAGGACAGCGGCGGGACAGATGACGCCTTTACAAATTGGCGCAATACGCAGCTGCGTACTTGGCGTAATGGGCCGGCCGGCCCTGTATGAGCTAGTTTTTATCGGCATTCTCTTTCCTCAACTGACTCACTAGTGAGCATGCCATTACTTGCCAGAATCATAGTGAGCAATAGGGGAGAATAGTAGATGCTATCTATCTCATACACACATAGTATATGCGGAGGGCCCACTCATACCCCATTCAATACTTGTAGTACATGGGACACAGTAGCCACCCATCCCCTTGCTGTCAGTGAGTGGTATCTTACTACACTTTTTCTATTTGATACTGTACCTGAACCCGCAATTACACTAACCCTATCCATCTCATATTATACTGCCCAATATGTATAATACACCGCACTGTTCACAGGAACAGTAAGCAGAAGAAGCCTTTTGATTTGGTGACACATGTGGCTGTATATATCTTCAATTACTGCTGATAAATTACAATTTAATTGTGATAGGTACACTGCATTATCCTCTATATGCTACCTAAATTCATGTTTGAAATTTTTTGTGTTTATATTATTCATTTTTGCATGCTATCGATAGATTATGTTACTTATGATCTAAAATATTGTGGACACCAGATTATTTAATTTTTTTCTGCAGTAGGATTAATGTGTACCCTACTACATCTTTGAGATGGATTCTTTATATAGAGGGCACTTGTGTGTGTCTGACATATGTTCATACAATAGTACTGTGGGAAAACATCCCTATAATGATATGAATACAATTAATGTATATTTCACCGTGGTCCTATTGAAATTTGATATCTACATACCTATTGAGAGTGTGTGTGTGTGTGTATAATATATACACATATATATATATATATATATATATATTAACCAAATACAGTAAATTCAGTGCGCAAATCAATCAATGCATAAACACATATAATACTGCAAAAAGTTTTTTAGAATCCAATAAATAAATGGACTTTTGGAACAAAGTAAATCTGTGTCACAGACGCCAGATATAGCACAGGCCACAGGTAACACACAGCCCGGCGTCTTCCCCATGTTAAAACCAGTATCCAAGCGGGTATTGGTTTATCTGGAATTGAGAGCAAGAAAGAAGGGGTGCCACATAGTGCATGAAACTGTAAAACAAATTTTATTACAGACAGCAGACATAAAACTCTTTCAATGAATATGCGTACCACAATCAGCGGTCAGATACCACCGCAAGTAATAAATATGAAGAAGCCTGAATATCACCCGTACATCTCCGGGGACTCCGTCGGCTATTCGATCAGTAATGAAAAGCAATGCCAAACCATGCACCAACGTGTTTCATCATCGACTTCGTCAGGAGGCTGGTTGGTGTGAATAACAGGCATGCTCTTATACTAGTCATCCCATCTACTTCCACAAGTGTTTGATAATTAGATACTTAAACTAATCAGTATTGGAAACACTATAGGGAAATAGTAGCAGATGTTACAATGTGGGTACTTAAAATCCTAATGCATATATTGCACATTGCATAACATTTATAATTAAACATAATACATTAAAAAGTCAGCATTTAAATAAATGCAAAAAATACAAAAAATAAATTGTAAACATAATGAAATACTTTTCCTTAAAAATACAAAAATAATAGTACAATAAATATGTGCAAAATGCATAAGTTAAAATTCATGAATTAAAATTAAAATAAGGAATACTGGGATATAAAGGAATCTGGAATAAAAAACAAGAGATAAACAGCAAAAGATAAGCAATAGATCTACAACAGCAGGCCAATTAATCTCTTAAAAAAGGTGTGATATCATATCCCTCATTTAACCCATTAGGTTGCAAAGTATTCAAAGTTATAATCCAAAAGGATTCTCTCAATTCCATATCACATACGTGGACAGCTGCTATAATCCACTATTTTGTCCAATTTCTGGTCTATTTTTATATATATGTTGTATATTTCCATTTTGGGTTTGTCTTCTATAGGTATTCTGTTTTTTAACCATAATTAATAAAAGTTAGATTTTATATACCATTAACCAGGTAGAATTGGTGCCCCAAGCTGGGGGAGTACTTTCTTTACCCTTTTTTCTACATTTATTAGACTCTAATGGCTGCACCTCCACATTTAGGATAATTTTTCAGGTAAATGATCACCATTATTAATTAGTAATTTGTGGAGTGTTTCTCACTTAAATGCGTGACCTCTATACCCATTGGTGCCAGTGATTAGGGTATCCCATTTCCCCCTTCCCTATACTTTCTCTGTTACCTTATGGTCGCACAGAACAGCTGGGATGCCGGAGCCATTGTTACTGCATATGGTATCACTGAGAAAAGAAACACCCTGAAAATGGTCTCGACACGCCTGCGTTTGAGCCGACACCCAGACAGTCCCTGCCTGGTAATAACTTTGCAGATTATAGATAATAACTGCTCAACCAAACATCATTATTGCATCCATCTCTAAATCAGGCCCATGGCACAGTCTCAAACTAGTAAACATAGCACAAAAGCATAAAAGGTCTTTGGACAAAAGTGGAAATTGCTTAACTTTTATACAATATTTCTTTGTTAGATGAGGAGAGGGGGGGTGTTAAGGCACTAGAAATCCAATTTTAACTGCCTTCGCAAAGCAGAGCATGGGCTTAGCTACTTCTGGGCGCAGAGTCTGGACCCACATTGATGGGGCGATATCTATATGATGTCTGGTGAGGAGGTGCTGTGCTGGCCATTGCACTGAGTCACAATGCAGTAGCGATGCAGGTAGAGCCAGAGTAGCTTAATGCCTCATGGTTAATCCGGCCCTGCGCACCGCCCACCCCAAACCACTCGCCCAGACACCTGGCCAAAAGTGGCCATTTGCTCGGGGAGTAAAAAAAATCGTCAGCGTGCAAGTAGTTGCTTGCTTGGCCAGTGGGACCCCTGAGCCATCGCTCCCCATAGCCATTGCACCTTCTGCACCCTCTATAGTTACGCCACTGCTTAAAAGATTGACAGGTTCAAATGGTTGACACGAAAATGGTTGACAAAAATATGGTCAATTCAATTTTGTATTTTAACTCTAATCCTCTCCCTAGTGCCTAACACAAACCCTAGTGCCTAACCCTAACCCTCAACCTGGTGCCTAAACCTAACCTTAACCCTCCCCTGGTACCTAACCCTAACCCTCCCCCTACTGCCTAGACCTAACCCTAACTCTTCCACTAGAGCCTAACCCTAACCGTCCTTTATGGCAGTCTAACACTAACCCCTAACCCTCACCCCAACCTTACAAATGTAGAAAACATAAAAACATGTGTCACCCATTTTTGTTTTTACCATTTGAACCTGTTGACCTACTAACCCTCAAACAATAGCATATATAGACAGATCAGCAGTGTGCAGAACAGCAGCTCAAACAACCTAAATGTTAACAACTGTCACCCACACTTCGAAGAAACCACGTAAAATATATTCAATTGACACATATAGGTAACAAGAGCACTTAAAAATAACTTTCCTTTCATGTGGAGAAGTCTCCTAGTCAGTATAATCTGATTGATGAAGTTCTCAAATATTTTCTCCAACACAAAGAAAAGAAAACAACAACAATAGTGTAATATTGTTTTTTTTCTTAAACACATAAAAGTGAGAAGGTACTTCTGATGGACTTTTGACTACTTCTCTGGAGGAATAACAATTCCTGGAGATGCCTGGCAACTTTTTGATTCAAACCTTAATATCTACCGTTTTGAATAGACTATCCATCTGGTAGGGGTCCATCTATATTTATTGTTTAAGAGATTCTTGTGGATGTTTTTAACTTGAATGTGTTTAAGAATAAAACAATATTACACTATAAAAGGTCTCCTTCCCCTTTGATTTCTGGGGGAAGTGTATTCTGTCTTTTCCATTAATATTAAATACAGACCATCAGCGGGATGATTGCCTGAAGTGGGTTATTTCTCTCTCCATATTGTCACAACCAGGGTTTCTCGGCATGGCGGTCGGCAGGTGATACCTGTGAGGACCCTATGGCAAGGGGTATCTGGCGGTGGTGCTGGTGCCTGGTGGGGAGCATTGGCTGTGCATTGTCCTATTCGGCATGTTGTCATTCTGGGCTGGTTAGGCCTGGCGGTGCTTCCATTCTGCTTTGGCATAGGCGCTGCCATCTTGCCTCTGGCCATGTGACCTAGTCAACCTATCCTGGTGTGTCACATGCTCTCTCTCTGACCTGTCATGGTAGAGCACTGGGTATTTAAGGGAGTTCAGAGCTTCCTTTCATTGCCAGTGCAACGTTTTTCTCAGCGGAAGCTGAGAGAGAGTTCCTGTGCTCGTACATCTGTCTTTGGAATCCATGCCTAAGCCTGCTTCACCTTGCCTACTCCAACTCCGCTGGATTCCCCTGCCTCCTCCATTTACCTTTCCCTTGCCTGAGCACTTGAGTCTCCTGTATCCTGCAGCTTGCTTCCACTTGCATTACCACTTTATATTATTTCTTCAGCCTGCACTTCACTTCAACCTCAAAACCTGGAATACTGGACTGTCTCCTGTCTGTCACTACCTGGACTTTTTCCCATTGCCTCACTACAGTTCCAAGAGCACCTTAGTACAATCTGGACATTTGTGTTGCTATATTCATGTCTACTAAACCACTCATTAAAAGTTCCACATTCTCCTTTAAGTCTGCTTCAGTGTCTGCTCCTAATACCACCCTGGATCCACAACAAAACCGGAACCTCACATATATAGTGCACCATATGTCTACTTATATAAGTAGACACACCGTCCGGTAGGGGTCCAACTTCTACTTACCTGATGTTAGCCAATCAATTGTAACAGTATTATACTATGATGTTGTTTTCTTTTCTATGAGTTGGAGAAAACATTAGAGGACTTCATCAATCAGATTATACTGACTAGGAGACTTCTCTACATTAAAGGGAAGTTATTTTAAAGTGCTCTTGCTACCTGTATGTGTCAACCGAATATATTTTACATGGGACCTTCTAACTCTGTTGATTTTTGTCTGTTGACCTTTTGTATCTGTCAACCTTTTGCCTCTGTCAACCTATTGCATGTCGGCCTCTGGTGCTGACCTATTGACTGTTGACCTTTCATCCAGATCCCAGAATGGAGAAACCTCAACATATGTGCCGGAGTACAAGGAATACACAGTAACAATGTGCATATGTCTGTCTGCCAGCAAATTATGTTACATACAAAGTTAACTAACTTAAATAGTTTGTATTGTGATCCACAGGAGATTCTTTATCTGTACATAATGGGATGATGTCTTCCACCTATGACCATGACAGTAAATTGTTGCACAGAGGCATGTTATAGAGCCTTTTGGTAGAATTGTTACAGTGCCAATCTCAATGGGAAATATCACAGTGGTGCCAATGTTGTGTATGCACATAGTATGCTGTGGGTGTCATGAAAAGGAACCAGCTTAAAGAGGACCAAGATGAAGACAGTGGCACTGTAACAGCAACTCCTCCTGATCATGAGCTGCCACAAGCTTCCTAAGCTGCAGTCATTAGCGTTAATAAGCTGCCTTATACTTAGCAGACTATTGAAAAGTAACGGGGAACATAAGCAGCAAATATTAGGAACTTGCTACAAAACTTTATCCACACACAAAAAAATATATAAACAAATAACTTTCACAAACCGCCATACTGCGAATGCTGTGTGACGTGAATGCCGGGCAAGTGTTCGCTGAATCTCCGCCTACCTCCTGTCCATCATTCTGGCATCAGTCCGGATTGGCTCCTGCATCTATATTCTGCTGCCGCTAACGCTGCTCCGATGCCGGTGATAGAGTTTTCGTGTTTCTGGTTCTGGCATTGTCTCCTGTTATCCAGTCGAGCTCCAGTTCTCTTGTCTATTTGCATATTGTTATTCTGCCGTTTGTACTATCCAGGCGGCACGGTTTGCATATCATCTACCTGCCACTTGTGTCATCTAGGCGGAATGGTCCGCTCTGCAGCATCAGCTGCTTGTGTCAACCCGGTGGCACAGGCCACACTACAACGTCAGCTGCTTGTGTCAACCCGGCAGAACAGGCCGCACTCCTGTGTCCAAAGTACGCACCCGCATACCAACGCCAGTGTCTTCCCAGTAGCACTAATCTTGTCTTCCACATGTAGCCATGTTATTCCAGCCCTCAAAGGCTTCTACATGGCCCAAAGGCTGCATCTCATCTCACGGCATACCGGCCTCTGCTAGCCAAGTTATTCCAGCCCTCAAGGCTTCTACATGGCCCAAAGACTGCATCTCATCTCACAGCATACCGGCCTCTGCTAGCCAAGGCCTTCCAGCCCTCAAGGATGCTACATAGCCCAAAGGCCGCATTTCATCTCACGGCCTACCGGCCTCAGCTAGCCAAGTTATTCCAGCCCTCAAGGCTGCTACACGGCCCAAAGGCCACATCTCATCTTACGGCCTACCGGCCCCTGCTAGCTAAGGCTTTCCAGCCCTCAAGGCAGCAGCATGGCTAAAGGCCGCTTCTCATCTTACATCCCACAGGCCCATCCAGCGGGGGGTGCCGGCAGTGTCAGGCAGTGGGGGATGATGGGCGCCATCTTCTTTTCTTCTTTTGTGTTCTTTTCAATGGGCTTAATGCTGATTGGCTGAGAGCCATGACAGATGACTCTCTCAGCCAATCAGCATTATGCCACTGAAAACTAAACCTTGCGACTCGACATTTAGGCTGCAAGGTTTTGCCTCGGGTCAGGGATCCGGGGCAGGCAGGGAGATCCAAGCTGTGCTTGGATCACCCCAGATCCCCTAAATTCGGATGTGTTCAGATCTCTTAGATCCGAACCCGCTCATCTCTAGTCTCAACACACATTGTCGGATTAAAAAAATGTTTGTTTATTAGCTTTTAATATTTGCATCCAAATACCGATTTGATTAGATAAAGTACATCAAAAAAAGGTTAAATTAAGGTTCATTAATAAATACTCTGAAAGTTATTTCCAACACTTACATATTGATCAACGTGTATATGGCCAAAGTGCCTGATTCAGACCCGTTCGCTATATGCATGCTCTCGCAAGCGGCCCGATGCTCTGCATACGCACATGCGCATGTTTCGTTCTGCGCATGCATGAACTACTCACTCACATACCATTCGCTTGCCCTGAAAAGACAGCCCAGTGTAATGAGTGACAGGAGAGTTTGTTTGTGGGTGGTAACAGTGACAACGGAGGGTTGGAGATGTGAACGCAGGCATGCTTGAGTATTTCAACGCCATTTCAGAGGCATGCATAGTTAACAGGCAGCATCATAGTACACTTCACATGGCTTTTTTTTACACTGAAATGGTCGCAGAGCTTGCGGTAGGGTAAGGCTACCACAAGCACTGCATTCACATCCGATGGTCCTCGATGTACCAGTGTTTTAATACACTTCCTGGAGATGACGTGTGCCAGTGGGCGTCTCTACATATGCTAATGGGTGTCTTCACACAGAGCGATCACTCGCACAGCCAAAGTGGATGTGCTTATGCATTGGCAAGGGATCGCATCTCATGACGCCAATTTGGAAAATTTACATATGCATCTACCGAGCATACACATATAGCGAATGGTCTGAATTAGGCCCAAAATACAGTCATATAGTTACAAAATCCTAGAACACATATGTTGAAGGTCTGGTGAAATGCCAAAAACCATAATATTAAGAACAAAGAGAGGCTAGCTAAAAGTCTGCTAGTCTGCCATGTTTTAGACAAAAACATTCTAGGCTGATGGGTTTGGTCCTCTGAAAAACTCATGGCCTACAAAATAAGATTTGAAAATGGTCAATTGAACTTACTTGACAAATGTATGGTGTTTACTATCTTAAGTTATACTGATTTGAAACCCTTTTTCACACCTCCCAATCGGAGACATTCCAGGGGGGGCAAATGCTCTTCTGCTGGTCTTCCACCTTTTTTTTGCTGGACATCACCTGTGGTGACACACCTTGGTTAAATAGTTCACCCCAGGTGACATGAAACATTATTTTAGAGTGAAGGCAAGAAACAGATAATATGGTCCATACTGAAATGGGTCAGGATTGGAGGTATTGTGTTTTCAGGATGCTCTTTAACACATGAATACACATTTTACTGAAGGTTAAAGTAACAATGTTGTGTAATGTACTTACAGATTAAATAACTGCCAATCACTAAAGCCTTAAGCTGCCTCCCAATTTCTGTGGTCACAAGATGTAACCAATAGCCCGGCCTGCTCACTGTCTATTGCATAATCTGGTGGGGGAGGTTGTTGCAAGCACAGATTATGCAATAGACAGAAGCAGAGCACAATGTCAGAGATTTTATCAAAGAAATACAGCAAAATCCCATCAGATTTACCAAGACAGCAGAACCTAGATTTTACTAGTCAAAAGTATGTTCTATCATGGATCTAGTGGTCTTATGTGCATCATTATACTTGTGATCAGCAGGACTATCAGGAAGTGAAAATGGAGTCAGTAGCCAGGAAAAACAGCCATACCCCGAATCCCCTGGAAGACAAATGCAAAAATGCAGTTGAAGGTTAACATGACAGAATTTATAAGTGTATAGTGACAATGTAACCAGAGAAATGTGTACTTATCCAGCACCCATCCCTCCAACATTTGTCTCACCTCAAACTTAGCATAGACTGATGACCAACTAAGGATAAAGTCAGCATGACATGAACCAGGATAGCCCACCACAACACTGATGATTCTTTGTTTTGCATCAAAAACCACCTGCACATTGCCAGAATGCCCATGGTGTCTGTTGAGGTAAATGTGGACCCTAATATTAGGTGGTCTCAGCCAAATGTGTTTGCAGTCTTTAGCACCCATGACATTAAGTATGCTTAACTTGCTATAAAAAGCTAACCTGACATCATGCCACTGTGACTCCTGGCTAGGCAAGCAGATATAGGTGAATGAGAGGGTCTTGAGTGTGGATATGACTTGGTTCAGGTAGTGGGAGAAGGTGGATAGAGATATGCCAACCACCCTCCCAGTCACTGACTGAAAGTTCCCAGTAGCAAAGAACTGCAGAACAGCTAGCAGATTGTGTAGGCCTGATGTGGCTTCTGACCATGTAGTGTCTGGCTCAAGATAAGTTTTAACAAGGTCATACAGGTTCATTAAGTTGTTGCAGCTACAGAAGCCATGGTTGAAATCACACACAGTGTTGCAGCTGAGTTATAGGTAGGCGCCTTTTACAGTATATCATCATGATTGAGACTGTCCTAACTGAAATGCTTTGCATTTTGTCATCTTTTCATGTTGTGCATTGCATAGCAATTTGGGTGTGAGTTGGCAAACATGAATCTTAGTAAATTTGTGATTTGCATTGATTTCAACATACAATGTTTGGTCAGATGGTGATATGCCATGAAATGGAGTGCAAAGTCATGTTTGACAAGAGAAATCCATGCCAGTTGGCCTTTAGTTAATTCTCAACTTATGAAATCACAGGTTTATCACTGAAAAAACACCAAATCACACCAACACGTTTCAAGGTATATTTCCCCCTAAGAGAGAACCTTATCATTTCACGCCAGTTCTAGGACTTTTCCGATTAGTGGTTCTTGAGTTGACACAAAAGTGGGCAGAGTTTCTCAAAAAAAGTTTGCAGTTCTGTAAGGATAGGGCAGGATTTGGAAGAAAAACATATCATGGATTATTTTGTGAAGATTTTTCATGTCTAAATTATTGTTATTGTTAACAGTTACCGTAGTGCCAGCATTTTTGGTTTTGCTTAACAATTAGGAGCAAAACAGTAATAAGACCAGATTGGGTAATAACAGGCAAACAGAGAGGTAAGAGGGGGTATGTGGTCAGGATGTCGACAGTGAAGATGTCAACAGTTACTATGTCGATTTCACTGTCCCGGCACCGGGATCCCGATACGGGAAAAAAGCTACTTATAGAATTTTACCCCTGTAAGTAATATAACAATAAAACATGCCACTTACATGTGCATTTAGCATTGTAACACATGCACAGGTCAAATTTTATAAGTAGCATTTCATCCATGTTGGGATCCCTGCGTTGGCATAGTGAGGTCAATATATTCACTGGTGACACTGTCCCTGTAGATCTTGCATAGCCAACCCGTAAGAGGGTCCTGCTCGCAAGCTTGCACTCTATATAGTGGTTTGGGTTAGTATGCCTAGAACACTCTCTGTACCTTACCTTGAAGATCAATCTCTCTACTATGTCTTGGAACTGGTAAGGGGTGGGGTTGGTGCAGGGTGAAAATCTACCTCTTTATTTATACTGGTGCTATCAAATATATGAAAACCATCTGACCCAGCCACCCCTAACACCTGCAGCTATGCCATCTAATAGTAGCAGCATAACATTACAACATGTTAGTGTGCATGTATTACCCAAGTTCACACATGTGCACATAGCAGGCCAGAATGGGAGGGGGGATCTGATTGTGTCACTCTTTGCAAACCAGCGCGCCTTGCCATAGGTAAAAGTGGGGCTTCAGGAACCAAAGACATCTGAAGATGGCATCAATTCCCCTAGGAAAACTCTGAATGCTTTTAGTTTTTAGAGTTTGGTGAATATTAGGTGACCCCAGTGTGCCCCCTACAATGAATGGGCCCAGGTAAGTGTGTAACCTTTGCTCCGTTTGGTTCACATTATCTTCCTACAGAGAGGGAAGGACTTTAACCCCAGAACAATAATCAAACTTATTTTAAGAAGAAATTTCTTTGTTCACATACAGATTAGCTCTGAAAGAAATAGAGTAATCACTTAAACATAAAAGGCTTCTCACAATGCAAACTGTCTAGAAGGCAACTTTTCACAGGAACATTTACATATCACGCACAGTACAAAACAGAGATGAATGTTTATTTAACAGGTACTTCTTCAGTGTTTGTACTGTAAGAGTAACCTGGACTCTTCATGTGGTACAAATATTGTGTTATGCAAAACAAATTCCCTTCAGCAACAAACTATCAGCAGGTTTCAATGTCGAACCAACAATAAAATAACTCTTCACTGGTGAGTTTATTCTACTTTTCTAATCCTATAATACAACAGTATAACCTGCTACACTAACCACACTGTTAACATTTAATTAGAATATCAGTAACACACTATAATAACCTCCTTGTGTAAGGTTACACTCTTTTGGCCAAGCGTTCTCTCAGTGGTACACAATATATACTGAGCTGGAGAGTTAATCCGGGTTTAACTACAGATGTGTCCACATACATCTTACCTCCGTGCACTACAAGTCGCTTTAAACATAAAGTGTGAGCGCTGTGTGACCCAGAAGCACAGAGCGTCTTTCCTGCAACTTTTTACCTTCCAATGTTTCTTATACGCACAGTAATGCAAATCTGCTGATAAATATGATATGCTGAATGCCTATATCCTTTGTGTGACTGTGGGTGTATCTGCATGGGAAATGCTACGTTATAGTGTCTTCAGCTGTGACACTGTAACATACTAAAGTATTACACATGCAGATAGACGCAGTCACACACAGAATATAGGCATTCCGCATATCATTTTAAGCAGCAGAGGCTGCTATGCATCCTATTTGCATTGCTGTGTGAATTAGATGATTTTAAGGTAAAAGTTCAATGATGCAACAGTACAGTTGTCTATGCAATTACAAAACTGAGTTCCTCAATGTGTTCCTTCTGCTAGGATCTGTCTGATCTGTGCACTGGCTGGGATGTCTGTAGGGATACCTCACACTTTTGCACAATGGAGCTCATTCAGACCCTCTTGCTATGATGCAAATGCTCGTAGCTGACCGATAGTTGCGATCTGCACATGCACTGCAATGCGCGTACATGAGCCACAGCGAGAGATCGGGAAGTGTACACCCCTGAAGCATAGACAGTCCAGCTGAATGAGTAACAGGTCAAGCCATTTGTTGGTGGTGACAGGGGCAGACCACTAGAAGCGGGGGAGTGGAGGTGCGAATGCAGACGTGCCTGAGTGTTCCAATACCATTTCAGAGACGCGCATAATTAACAGGCATCGTCATAATACACGTCACCTGGTTGAAATACACACTGAATTGATCACCGTGCTAGCGGCAGTTAAGGTCTACCTCAGTGATATTCGACCTTTTCTATGAGAGGCCATTCAAGTCAAAATTACAGCTTTCTGGATATGTCATATACCTAAATTATTGCTTTCTGGATATGACTTATGCTAAAATGGATATGATGTATACTGAAATGGATATGACTTATGCTGAAATGGATATGATGTATACTGAAATGGATATGACTTATGCTGAAATGGATATGACATATGACGTATGCCGAAATGGATATGACGTATGCCGAAATGGATATGACGTATGCTGAAATGGATATGACTTATGCTGAAATGGATATAACTTATGCTGAAATGGATATGACCTATACTGAAATGGATATGACTTATGCTGAAATGGATATGACCTATGCTGAAATGGATATGACCTATGCTGAAATGGATATGACCTATGCTGAAATGGATATGCCATATGCTAAAATGGATATGACATATAGTGAAATGAATATGACATATAGTGAAATGGATATGACATATAGTGAAATGGATATGACGTATAATGGATATGACATATGCTGAAATGGATATGACATATAGTGAAATGAATATGACATATAGTGAAATGGATATGACATATAGTGAAATGGATATAACATATAGTGAAATGGATATGACATATAGTGAAATGGATATGACATATAGTGAAATGGATATGACGTATGCTGAAATGGATATGACATATGCTGAAATGGATATGACATATGCTAAAATGGATATGACATATGCTAAAATGAATATGACATATGCTAAAATGGATATGACATATAGTGAAATGAATATGACTTATAGTGAAATGCATATGACATATAGTGAAATGGATATGACGTATGCTGAAATGGA
Source organism: Taudactylus pleione (assembly GCA_031769625.1). Lineage (NCBI taxonomy): Eukaryota > Metazoa > Chordata > Amphibia > Anura > Myobatrachidae > Taudactylus > Taudactylus pleione. The sequence goes on along the minus strand of JAUIMM010000208.1, from coordinate 63,259 downwards.
TATGACATATGCTAAAATGGATATGACATATAGTGAAATGAATATGACATATAGTGAAATGGATATGACATATAGTGAAATGGATATAACATATAGTGAAATGGATATGACATATAGTGAAATGGATGACATATAGTGAAATGGATATGACGTATGCTGAAATGGATATGACGTATGCTGAAATGGATATGACATATGCTGAAATGGATATAACATATACTGAAAAGCACATGACAGTGCCAGCCAATCACGGCTCTCTTATATAAGCAGGGCTGCTGAGAAGGAAAAGCAGGAGTACAGTGTGGCATCCCGCACTGTCTCTAGGACTTATTTGACCTACCGGTAGGTGGAGAGATGTCCGTGGTGCTATGCAGCGTAAGCTGTGGTCTCAGATGCTGGCCAGGTGTTGTGTTGCATCTCCACAAGCCCGCGGGGTGCCTGGCAGACGGGCACCCGTTGATGTCCTGCTGTGGGCTGTAGAGTGATGTGGAGAGCTGCAGTGTGGTGCTGTACGACAGTCCCGTGGGGTCAGTCTACTGTGCTGTATGCACTGCCAGGGTGGCCTCGGGGCCTTTTTCAATGACTCCTTGAAAAAGGCCCTGAGGCCGAAATGCGTTGAAGATCAAGCCACCCACACTCACCACCACTACAAGAACTTTAATCAACCATTTATTGCAACACCGAATCCAGGCCACAGAGGATCCAGCACTGTACAACCCGGCAAACCTTGGGTCCCCCTTGCCCGCTCTGGCAGTGCATACAGCACAGTAGACTGACTCCACGGGACCATGGGGCAGCACCACACCGCGGCTCTCTGCATCACTCTACAGCCCACAGCAGGACATCGACGGGCGCCCATCTGCCAGGCACCCCGGGGGCTCACAGAGGTGCAACGCAACACCTGGCCAGCATCTGGGACCACAGCTTGTGCTGCACAGCACCACAGACATCACTCCACCTATCGGTAGGTCAAACAGGTCCCAGAGACAGTGCGGGATGCCGCCAACTGCACAAGCTACAGGACTTGAACAACACCCCATGCATCCCAGTTCCGGAAGACTGAGACCATAGGTCCAGCAGGGGAATGTGCAGGAGTATGGACCGCTTGGATAGCAGCCCCCTCAAATGGTCTACCCACTCCCCAACCGAGGATCGCACAGAGCCATCTGCTCATCCCCACACCCCATAATGGAACCACATAGGGAAGCACTGTGTCTTACCGAATAAAACAGGTTAGATTCCACACTTACTATCTGCCTCATTTTTTCTCACCCACACACCCACTAACATAGCCTCCATTTAGCCCCAATACACAAACCCCTCTCCTCTCCATCTCCCCTCCCCACATTCCCCTTGCCCCCCCCCCCAGCCAATTCCCCCATACCATCATATCACACACACCCAGCAGGAGCGCACGTGTACCCCTTTTTCCTCATATTCTACCTGCAGGCATTGGTACTCCTGTTAATATCATGTTGCTGAACCTGCCCACTTCCCGTCAGTCCCCTATCCTCACCCCATCACTCCTCTACTTTCTCTCCTCAGACCTTCCCTCTATTATCCTCGGTGACTTCAATATTCCTATTGATATCCCCACAGAATCTACCGCCTCCAAACTACTCACCCTCACTTCCTCATTTGGACTCTCCCAATGGACCTCCTCACCCTCCCATGCGAGTGAGCATTTGCTTGATCTGGTATTCACTCACTGTTGTGATATTTCTGCCTACTCCAATTCCCCATTCCGCCTCTCTGACCATCACCTCCTCTCAATTAACCTATCCCTCTCTCCCTCCCCTCCTCTACCTCACAGAGCCACCATCACTAAGCGTAACATTGAAGCTATTGACACTGCTTTCTTTTCTTCCCTACTTGACTCACTTCTCTCCCCTATCCTCTCTTTCTTCTGCGCTGAACAAGCTGCTTCCCTATACAATGCCTCCCTTACTTCTGCTCTTGACTCTGTTGCTCTGGCGATCACTACTCACCCTCGCAAATCCACACCTCAACCCTGGCATTCCAAATGCACCAAATACCTGCAAAAATATTCACGAACCGCCAAGTGACAGTGGAGAAGATCACGCTCTCAGGCAGATTTTCTCAATTTCAAATTCATGCTGTCATCCTACAGTGCTGTCCTTTCCCTCTCTAAACAGTCATATTTCAAGAATCTCATCTCCTCCCAGTCCTCATATCCCCAGCGTCTCTTTTCCACCTACAACTCCGTTCTCTGCCCACCCCCTCCTCCCTCTCCCCTCCTTGCTCTCTGCCACTGAGTTTGCTACATATTTCACATCTAAAATTGATTCTGTACGTCAGGACATCATATCCAACCAGTCCCCCAGCTCTCCACCTCCTCCTTTCCTGGATCACCCCTCCCCATCCATTTTACCGACTCTGACATCCTTCTCCCCGGTGACTGGAGAGGAAGTTAAGGCCCTTATCCAGTCCTACCCCCCTTCCACCTTTCCCCTTGACCCTATCCCCTCCCACCTCCTCCGCTACCTCTCTCCTTCTGCCTGATCCCATCTTGCCCACCTCCTTAATCTCTCCCTCTCTTCTTGCACTGTAACTTCTGCATTCAAGCATGCCCTTGTCTCCACCATTCTTAAAAAACCTAACCTTGATCCTAACATTCTCTCTAACTACTGACCAATCTCTCTCCTCCCTTTTGCCTCCAAACTCCTTGAGCGTATTGTTTATAACCGCCTCACCACATTTCTTTCCTCCCACTCCCTCCTTGACCCTTTTCAGTCTGGCTTCTGTTCTCTACACTCCACTGAAACTGTCCTCAGAAAAGTCTGCAACGACCTCATTGCTGGAAAATCCAAGAGCCACTACTCCCTGCTCATTCTCCTTGACCTCTCTTCTGCTTTTGACACTGTGGACCACCCTCTACTGCTGCATATTCTTCACTCCCTTGGTCTACATGACACTGCTCTCTCCTGGCTGTCCTCCTACCTCTCTGAACGTTCCTTCTCTGTTTCCTCTCATGACGATTCCTCCCCCCCACAGCCTCTTACAGTAGGTGTTCCCCAAGGTTCTGTTCTTGGACCTCTCCTATTCTCTCTCTATACGTATTCTCTAGGTAAACTCATCAGCTCTTTTGACCTCCATTATCATCTCTATGCTGATGATACTCAGATCTACCTTTCCTCACCTGATCTGTCCCCCTCTCTACTGACTCGTATCTCTAACTGTCTCTCTGCTATCTCTTCCTGGATGTCCCAGCGATTTCTCAAACTTAATATGTCTAAGACTGAGCTGATAGTCTTCCCACCCTCCCACATAACATCATGTCCCACTACTTCTTTATTAATAGATGGCATAACTATCTCATCTAGTCCCAAAGTGTGTTGTCTTGGAGTCATCCTGGACTCTTCCCTCTCCTTCAAGCCACACATTCAGAACCTCTCGCAGTCCTGTCATTTCCATCTCAAGAATATTTCCTACATCAGACCCTTTCTCACCCAGGATGCTACCAAAACCCTTGTACATTCACTGGTCATGTCCAGATTGGACTACTGTAACCTTCTCCTAGCTGGCCTCCCCAAATCCCATCTCTCTCCTCTCCAGTCTGTGGTAAATGCTGTTGCTCAGCTCATCTTCCTCTCCAAACAGTCTACATCTGCCTCCCCTCTCCTACAAGCCCTCCACTGGCTCTCCTTCCCTTTCAGAACCCAATTCAAGGCTCTCACACTCACTTACAAAGCCCTCACCCTATCTTCTCCCATTTACATCTCTGATCTCATCTCCCTTCACTCTTCTGTCCGTCCTCTTTGTTCACTTAGTACACGCCACTTTTCATGCCAATTGATTACTTCCTCCCACTCCCGCCTCCAAGATTTTGCCCATGCTGCTCCTCACCTTTGGAACTCCCTTCCTCTCCCCGTCAGACTCTGAACCTCTCTACAATCATTCAAACGAGCTCTTAAGACCCACTACTTCATTAAAGCCTTCCTGCTCTCATCCTAACTTGCTGCTACATCTTCCTTCCTCCCCGCCTACCCCATCTGTGTCACTCCTGTTTGTCATCCCCTCCCTTAAATAATGTTAGCTCTTTCGAGCAGGGCCCTCTACCTTCATGTGCTTCTCCCTACTGTAATTTAATTTATCTCTTACTCCCCACTAGGGTAACTAACACTTATGCGGGCATAAAGGTTGCTAATATAGCAATGTTTATCCATGTCCTGTATTGTATTGTATTGTATTGTAAGTCAATGGTTACTTATTTGTCTATGTACTGTGTAAGGCGCTGCGGAACACTTGTGGCACCATATAAATAAGCGCGGCCCACCCCTCTTACTTGTACAGTGTGGCAGAGCTGGAAAGTGGAGGTGAGTGCTAACACTATAGTCAGTGGTGTAATAACTTTTGCTGTGCTGATGATGGTAATGTAACACATAACTACTACTGCATGTACTATTAGTTATAGCTGCAGATAGGAGACTGCCTCTTTTCAGCTTTTTTCTCCTGTGAGGATCGTGCTCCTGCTGCAGGCAGGTTATGTATTATTGTTACTTTCACTTCCTTTCTGTCCTCATTCTCTCTCATCTCAGCTCTTTCTTTACTCTCCTTTCTCTTCATCTCTATGTCTGATTTCTTGCCAGTACCCCAGGTCCCTGCTCATGTTAGGGAGTGCCCTGACTCCCAGCAAGATGGCTCCTTCATAATCCAGCAGGTGGGGTAGGATTCCTCTATTGTCTGGCTAATGTACTGTTACTGTATGCAGGCTGCTGGGTCAGAGATTTATAGTCTGCCACAATCGGCAGTAGGCTGTGGTTGTCACACCCCATACATGCACAGCATTATTATAACACTTACATGGCTTTGTGTGTTTATTTAGTGCATATACTGTATAGGTACTATATGTGCATGTCTACATACAATTCTATGTCTAGGGCTTTATATTGTGTATGTATGTATGTATACATGGGAAACGAGAGGGGGGGAGTGGGTAGTTTACCCAGGCCTGGGCTTGCTAGAGGAGCCCGGCGTGGCCCCCCCCTCCCTCACAGCAGCTCAGCACACAGCTTGTGCTGGGCTGCAGCAGCCGGAGCAGTCTCCTATGGCTGTGGGGGGGAGCGATCACACTGATCGTGCCCCCCCTGCTTAGCGCTGGGCTGATATATTTTTGTGTTTTTTCCAAGGGGGCGTGGCCACATGTCCAGCGATTAGGCCATGCCCCCTCCTTTACCCGGGACTGGCCAGGCTCTCTACGGCCCTGTATGTATGTATTTATTCTGCCACTCACAAGTAGCGGAAGAATAAATACATACATACATACACAATATAAAGTCCTAGACATAGAATTGCATGTAGACATGCACATGCAGTACCTATACAGTATATGCACTAAATAAACACACAAAGCCATGTAAGTGTTATAACATACCTCCCAACTTTTGCAGAGTTCCACTCGGGACATCTACGCGGCGAAGCTTTCCTGAAAATGGGTGTGACCTATGTGAAAAAAGGGCGTGACCTAGCAGCACACCCTGTTTACATTGCTAAGGGGCGTGCCCAGCATCTCCGAGATGCTGGGCTGCCCCCGGACTTCCCCCCATACTGTGAATAATATGAGATATGGCAAGAACTTACCATTGTTATCTCTATTTCTACGAAGTCCATAGGGTTCCACAGGACTCCCGCCCTGTCGAACCTGTACTCCAGATGGGCTTTGATCTGGTCACCGTTTTTCTGACTCCTTCTGGTGAGAATGTGATTCTTGTGTGTTCCAGACTTTCTTCTCTCTCTTTCTTCTCCTCCTCCAGCCTATGGCTTGTTATATAACTGGTTTGCCTTGGCTCTGGGGCGGGTTATAGAAGGGGGACCCCAGTCCATAGGGTTCCACAGGATATCTTGGGGTATAGGCGGATGATGTCAGACATAGGACACCACAGAGTTCAGGTTTTCAGCCTCCCAGGATGCACTGGGATCCCTCTTCTATACCCCGCCCCCAAGCCAAGGCAAACCAGTTATGTAACAAGCCATAGGCCGGAGGAGGAGAAAAAGTCTGGAACACACAGGAATCACATTCTCACCAGAAGGAGATGGAAAAACCGGTGACCAGAACAAAGCCCATCTGCAGTACAGGTGAGACAGGACGGGAGTCCTGTGGAACCCTATGGACTTCATAGAAATAGAGCTAACAAGGGTAAGTTCTTACCATATCTCATATTTTCTACTTCAGGGTCCATAGGGTATCCACAGGATACCTTGGGGATGTCCGAAAGCAGTATCCTTTAAGGGTGGGGATGCTCCTGTGCTGAAAGGGGAATCCACCACCCAAAGGAAGCATCCTGAGAGGCAAAGGTATCGAATGCATTATACCTTAAAAGGTATGGACAGAAGACCACGTGGCTGCCTTGCAAAGCTGAACAGCAGAGGCACCACATAGAGCTGCCCATGAAGGACCCACAGACCTAGTGGAATGAGCCCTAACAGAGGATGGAACAGGAAGGCCTTCATGAATATAAGACTTAGAAATAGCCATGCAAATCCATCCTGCCAAAGTTTGCTTAGTGGCAGGCCCTCCCTTCTTACGGAAGCTATAGAGGACAAACAAGGAGTCCGACTTCCTAAAAGAATTGGTACGGTCAACATAAATCCTTAGAGAAAGTACCACATCTAAGGTGGCCTCACCAACCGAGAGGATTAAAGGCCGGCACTATGATTTCCTCGTTAATGTGGAAACTAGATACCACCTTTTGGAGAAAACCAGGGCGAGTGTCCCTATGAAAAATGAAAAAGGGAGGCCGACATGAGAGAGCCCCCAATTCTGAAACCCTTCTGGCTGAAGCAATGGCCAGAAGAAATACAGTCTTAGCTGTAAGCCATTTCAAATCCACTGAGCCCAGTGTTTCAAATTGCAGTCCTTGGAGAGCCCTCAGGACCACAGCAAGATCCCAAGGAGCCACTGGAGGAACAAAGGGAGGCTGAACACGAAGTACACCTTGCAGAAAGGTGCGGACATCAGGAAAAGTAGCAATCCTACGCTGAAACCACACTGACAGGGCAGAAACCTGCAGCTTCAGAGAAGCAAGGCGAAGACCGTGATCTAAGCCCACCTGTAGGAAAGCCAACACCCTGGATATCCGGAACACCTGAGGATCAAAGGCTCTAGGGTGACACCATTCAAAGAAAGTATGCCATACTCGATGGTAAATTCTTGCAGATGCAGGCTTCCGAGCTCTGAGCATGGTGTTAACTACAGACCTCGAAAAACCCCTGGACCTTAAGTCTCAACAACCATGCCGTCAAAGACAAACGACCCAGGTCCGGGTAATGGCAAGGACCTTGAGACAACAGGTCCAGACATAGAGGCAACAGCATTGGAGTGTCTAAGGAGAGACTCTGAAGATCTGAGAACCAGTGCCATCTGGGCCAAGCTGGAGCTATCAGCAGCAGCATGCCACCTTCTTGCTTGAATTTGCGAATCACTTGAGGAAGAAGGGAGAACAGAGGGAAGTGGTACGCAAACTGGAAGGTCCACCGGACCAACAGAGCTTCTACCAGAAGTGCCTCTGCATCTCTTGTTCTTGACCCATACACAGGTAGCTTGTTGTTGTGTCGGGAGGCCATGAGGTCTATCTCTGGAAGGCCCCACTTGTTCACCAGGAGTTGAAACACCTCCTGGTGAAGAGACCATTCTCCTGGATGCACGTCTTGATGGCTGAAATAGTCTGTCTCCCAGTTGAGGACTCCTGGTATGAACACTGCCGAAATGGCAGGGAGATTGCCTTCTGCCCAAGCTAGAATGCGGGACACCTCCGTCAGGGCTGTCTGACTGCGGGTCCCTCCTTGGCGGTTTATGCAAGCCACTGTGGTGGCATTGTCTGACTACCCCTGCATGGGTTTTCCGTGCAGGACATGTCTTGCTTGCTGGAGAGCTTTGAATACTGCCTGAAGTTCCAAGATGTTTATCAGAAGCACAGATTCTGCTGGCATCCACCTTCGCTGGAAGAAGTGCGGACCCATCACCGCTCCCCAGCCTCGGAGACTGGCGTTCATTGTCAGAAGGGCCCAGTCCGCAATCCAAAAGGGGTGCCCCTTGTTCAGGTGAGCAGTGTGCAGCCACCAGGCCAGAGACAGACGTACCTCCGGAGAAAGCACCATTGTCTGTGTCTTTATCCAATGGGGAAACCCATTCCATCTGGAGAGGATCAACTTCTGCAGAAGTCTGGAGTGAAACTGGGCATACTCCACCATGTCGAACATCGACACCATGGATCCCTGTAACCTCATCGCCGAATGATTAGACACCCGGCAACTCTGCAGGCAACTGCGTACTTTTGCCTGTAATGCAGAGATCTTTTCCTCTGTCACAAAGATCCTCTGTTGGGAATCCAACAGGGCTCCGAGATGGAGCATCCTCTGTGAGGGAACCAGGGAGGACTTCTTCCAGTTTACCAGCCAGCTATGAGTCTGCAACACAGAGACTGTCAGTTGCAGATAGCACTGAAGTATCTCTGGAGACCCTGCCAACAACAGGTCATCCAGATAGGGCAACAAGCGGATCCCCTGCATCTGCAAGTGGGCTGCCATAACTGCCATGACTTTGGTAAACACTCGAGGTGCCGTGGCCAGACCAAAGGGCAGTGCCTGAAACTGGAAGTGTTGGTCGGCCACTGCAAACCTGAGGAAACATTGGTGTGCTGAAACAATGGGGATATGCAGGTAAGCGTCCTGAATATCTAGCGACACCATAAAATCCCCAGGCTCCATCGCTAAAATGATGGAATGCAGGGTCTCCATCCAGAACAGAGGAACCCTCAAGAATTGTTGAGGGATTTGAGGTTGAAGATGGGCCGGTAAGACCATTGGGTTTCTGTACCAGAAAAAGATTGGAGTAATACCCCGATCCCCTCTGGGACAATGGAACCGCCACTATAACTCCAGCCTGGAGCAGAGAGTGTAACACCTTCCGGAATACCAGGGCCTTGTCTTTATCTGACTGACAGCCCGTGGTGAAAAATCGGCTGGGAGGCCTCCGCCGGAAGGAGAGGGCGTATGCCCGAGAGACCACTTCTTTTACCCAAGTGTCCATGGTGGTGAGACACCAGCACTGTGTGAACTGAAGAAGCCGGCCTCCCACTTTGGGGTCCCCCAAGGAGAGGCCCATCCTGTCAGGCGGAAGGCTTATCATCCGACTTGGAAGCAGGACATCTTGTACTCCAAGCCTGCTTCCTAGGCTTGGCAGATTTCTTGGCTCCTGACTGTCTCGGAAAGAACTGTACATTGGACTTACCCAGGGCCCTATAGGGCCAAAAGGACAAAGAACCCGACCCTGATGGGACTGTAGCCGATGGCAGACACGCAAACTTAGCTGCTGCCATAGTGGCCACAATTTTGTCCAGATCAGGGCCAAACAGGACCTGTCCATTAAAAGGCAAGCATTCCAAACCTTTTTGGAATTTGTGTCGGCTTTCCAAGAGCACAACCATAGGGTGCGGCGAGCCGCCACCGCTACCGAGGAGATTCTGGAAGTGAGGAGACCTATATCCGAGGCTGCCTCATTAATGTACATGGCTGAGTTTCTGAGATTACCCACTAACTCCACCTGCTCAGGTGAAGAGTCAGTGTCCAGAGATGCCTCCAAGCTATCAGCCCAACACTCCATGGCTCTGGCCACCCAGCACACAGCCATAGCCAGTCTGGATGCCCCCCAGCAAGGGAATAAATGGATTTCAGGCATATTTTCACCTTGTGATCTGTAGCATCATTTAAGGAGGACAAGGAGGGCATGGGCAATGTATCACTCTTCACAAGGCATGTGACATGAGAGTCCACTTGCAGAGGAGTTTCCCACTTGAAAAAATAATTATCCGCAAAGGGGTATGCAAAGGCCAAATGTTTTTAAGGCTGGTACCGCTTACCCGGATTTTTCCACGCCTCCTCTAAATGATCCACTAACTGACCAGATAGAGGAAATACAGTGGCATCTCCCTTAACATCCTTAAAGAAGGTGTATTTAGATTTAGCCACGGGGGAATTATCATCCTCAATGACCAAGGCCGCACGGACTGCCCATATAAGGCCAGGTATATACACTTTAGACTTAGACTCCGCCTTATTAGTATGGAGGGGCTCCGGGTCTGAAAAGTCAGACATCTCATTGTCATCAGACAACATCATACTGAGCCATCTGAGACACTAAAGACCGCTTAGGAGGCTGCAATGATGACTACCCCTGTAAAACATCCGACAGGTGTTGCACCGTATTGGACAATGAATTCACCCACGCAGGCTCCTGCGAGACCTGGGGGGGCGAAAGCGGGAGACACTGGGGTACCAGCAACTGCCTGGGGAAGCCCTGCATGGGTGACGACACAACCGACTGCTGTGATAACCCCATCTGGGGGAACGTAGGGGGAGTCACTAGCTGGCCCACAAGGGTTGTAAGTGCCTTAGCAAAACAAGCCTAGGGCGGTTCCTGCACAGGTGCAGTGACAGAAATCGGGTGTGATATAAGATAACACGCCCTACATAACCCCTCAGTGTTTCCATCACTCTCCGCTAATGGTACATTACATGTGGTACACATTAGCTGAAAAGGAAAATCACGTTTACTCTCAGACATGATGAGTGTAATGTAGTGTGGAATCGGTATGAAATACCGCCGGCCGCATGGCTGGCAGTTCGATTCCCGGCATCGGCAGGCCAACAGATTAGCAGAGCCCGGCAGAGGAAGCCCGACAGCGCTGGAAATCCTGATCGTCCTAAAGGTAAGTATATTCTATACTAACCTAATCCCCTAACCCTATCCCTCCTTTAGGGTGCCTAACCCTAGCCTTCCCCCCCAAGTTCCTAACCCTAATCCCCCCTCTAAGTGCCTAACCCTAACCTCCCCTTCCCCGCTGCCTGAACCTAAGTCCCCCGGGGGGTGCCTAACCCTAAGTCCCCCCCGGGGGTGCCTAACCCTAACCCTCCCTCCCCGTATCCTAACCTTAAACCTCCCAGGGGGGTGCCTAACCCTAAGTCCCCCCCAGGGGGATTGGGATGCCGGGATGCCGGGCGCCAGTCTCCCGGCTTCGGGAAAATGACAGGCGTCTAGATATAGATTCCGGTCATTTATCCCATGCCGTGATAAAGCAGTCAGGAAGCCAGCTGTCAGGATTTCGGCAGCCGGCTTCCCGATTGTATACCCGCAGTGTATGTGACTCCCCTCACAGATAAATGCTTTTACAGTGAGGCAATGAACACCCTGCAACACCTCACCGCAAGGGCTTTAGCAGAGGAAGAACAGGGATAGTAAAATGTCTGAAAGTCAGAAGTGAAAGTACAGGCAGCAGCGTTAGCAGTTAGTCACATACAATGCAGAAATAAATCACCTGCAGTACCAGCACGGAGATCAACTACACAGACACAGAGCCTGGTAGGAAACAGTGCTGCATACTCTGACCTTAATCGCAGGAGAGGTATGCGGGGGGACCCGGCCCGCGATGCCACCTTGAATTCAGCGTCCAGCAGCATTTGCACACTCTTAGAAAATGGCCGCCGAGGAGCAGAGAGGAGGTGGGCCAGGGGGAGGAGTGCTGACACAGCCCGCCAGACCGCTATGGGGAGCCACTGTGCAGCAGGGGAGGCGCCAGCTGTGAGACAGGGAAGGCCGCTCCCCTGACATGCAATTAACCCCTGGGATGCCAGACCTTTGCCGCTCAGCCGCGGCCCACTGTCCCTGGTGGTCTAGTGGAAGCGCAAGTTACTACCTGGCTCCACGTGCAGACAGTCCCCAGGGAGCCCCCTGTCTGGGGACTTTGGACTGTGTTTCAGCGTGTACCATCCAAGGGACCCCGCCACTTACCTGCCCCCTTGAATCCGGCCACAGTCTGGGTAATTCGGGGTCACCGCTAGCTGTGACCCCAGACACCCACCAGCATCCCCGGATCAGTACCGGCATTCTGGTCTGGCGGGGTGAAGGAGGGACAGCATAGATATCAGTACTGACTGTCTATGCTGTGCAGCTCATCTTGAGCAGCCACAGCTGCCTTGAAGAACTTCATGGGCCATTACAGCCCCCCTCTGTTATATGGTGATCCGACTACGAGCTGTGCACCTACGAAACTAGTTTGTCTTGGCTCAGAGGCAGGGTATAGGAGGGAGATCCCAGTGCATCCTGGGAGGCTGAAAACTTTAACTCTGTGGTGCCCAATGTCTGACATCATCCGCCTACACCCCAAGGTATCCTGTGGATACCCTAAGGACCCTGAAGTAGAAAGATACTGTGCGCATGCGCACATCTATTCTCGCTCTGCGTACATGCTGCTCTGCTATGCAGAGCAGCAGTGTATGCTTCCACAACTCCCCCCCAACTGCGGGACACTGCAGCCCATGGGTGGGGCAGCGGGACAGTCCCAAAAAAACAGGACTGTCCCACTGAATGTGGGACAGTTGGGTGGTATGGTTATAATAATGCTTGGCATGTGTGGGGTGTGAAAACCACAGCCTACTGCCGATTGTCTGACCCAGCAGCCTGCATACAGTAACAGTACATCCAGCCAGACAACAGGGGAATCCTACCCCACCTGCTGGATTATGAAGGAGCCATCTTGCTGGGAGTCAGGGCACTCCCTAACATGAGCAGGGACCTGGGGTACTGGCAAGAAATCAGACATAGAGAAAGAAGAGAAAGGAGAGTAAAGAAAGAGCTGAGATGAGAGAGAATGAGGACAGAAAGGAAAGTGAAAGTCACATTAATACATAACCTGCCTGCAGCAGGAGCACGATCCTCACAGGAGAAAGAGCTGAAAAGAGGCAGTCTCCTATCTGCAGCTGTAACTAATAGTACATGCAGTAGTAGTTATATGTTACATTACCATCATCAGCACAGCAAAAGTTATTACACCACTGACTATAGTGTTAGTACTCACCTCCCCTTTACAGCTCTGCCACACTGTACTCCTGGTCTTCCTTCCAGGAGCCCTGCTTATATAGGAGAGCTGTGATTGGCTGGCACTGTCATGTGCTTTTCAGTGTATGTTATATTCATTTCAGTGTATGTCATATCCATTTCAGTGTATGTTATATCCATTTCATCATGTGTCATATCCATTTCAGCATACGTCATATACATTTCAGTATATGTTATATCCATTTCAGTATATGTTATATCCATTTCAGTATATGTCATAACCATTTCAGTATATGTTATATCCATTTCAGTATATGTTATATCCATTTCAGTATATGTTATATCCATTTCAGTATATGTCATAACCATTTCAGCATACGTCATATCCATTTCAGTATATGTTATATCCATTTCAGTATATGTTATATCCATTTCAGTATATGTCATATCCATTTCAGCATACGTCATATCCATTTCAGTATATGTTATATCCATTTCAGTATACGTTATATCCATTTCAGCATACGTCATATCCATTTCAGCATACGTCATAAACATTTCAGTATATGTTATATCCATTTCAGTATATGTCATATCCATTTCAGCATACGTCATATCCATTTCAGTATATGTTATATCCATTTCAGTATATGTTATATCCATTTCAGCATACGTCATATCCATTTCAGCATACGTCATATACATTTCAGTATATGTTATATCCATTTCAGTATATGTCATATCCATTTCAGTATATGTCATATCCATTTCAGTATATGTCATATCCATTTCAGCATACGTCATATCCATTTCAGTATACGTTATATCCATTTCAGCATACGTCATATCCATTTCAGCATACGTCATAAACATTTCAGTATATGTTATATCCATTTCAGTATATGTCATATCCATTTCAGCATACGTCATATCCATTTCAGTATATGTTATATCCATTTCAGTATATGTTATATCCATTTCAGCATACGTCATATCCATTTCAGCATACGTCATATACATTTCAGTATATGTTATATCCATTTCAGTATATGTCATATCCATTTCAGTATATGTCATATCCATTTCAGTATATGTCATATCCATTTCAGCATACGTCATATCCATTTCAGCATACGTCATATACATTTCAGTATATGTAATATCCATTTCAGTATACGTTATATCCATTTCAGCATATGTCATATCCATTTCAGCATATGTCATATACATTTCAGCATACGTCATATCCAGAAAGCAATAATTTAGATATATGACATATCCAGAAAGCTGTAATTTTGACTTGAACGGCCCCTCATACTGTCTCATCATCCCTTTATCACTTTACAATACTACTATCTCATCATCCATCAATCACATCACATTACTACTATCTCATCATCCCTCTATCACATCACAGTACTACTATCTCATCTTCCCTCTTTCACCTCACAGTACTACTGTCTCATCATCCCTCTATCACATCACAGTACTAGTGTCTCATCATCCCTCTATCACATCACAGTACTACTATCTCATCATCCCTCTATCACATCACATTACTACTATCTCATCATCCCTCTATAACATCACAGTACTACTGTCTCATCATCCCTCTATCACATCACAGTACTACTGTCTCATCATCCCACTGTCACATCACAGTACTACTGTCTGATAATCCATCTATCACATCACAGTACTACAGTCTCATCATCCCTCTATCACATCACAGTACTACTGTCTCATCATCCCTCTATCACATCACAGTACTAATGTCTCATCATCCATCTATCACATCACAGTACTACTGTCTCATCATCCTTCTATCACATCACAGTACTACTGTCTCATCATCCCTCTATCACATCACAGTACTACTGTCTCATCATCCCTCTATCACATTACAGTACTACTGTCTCATCATTCCTCTATCACATCACAGTACTACTGTCTCATCATTCCTCTATCACATCACAGTATTAATGTCTCATCATCCCTCTATCACATCACAGTACTGCTGTCTCATCATCCCGCTATCACATCACAGTATTAATGTCTCATCATCCCTCTATCACATTACTGTACTACAGTCTCATGATCCATCTCTATCTCATTATGGTACTACTGTCTCATCATCTCTCTATCACATCATGGTACTACTGTCTCATCATCCCTCTAACACATGACATTACTACTGTCTCTTCATCCATCTATCACATCACAGTACTACTGTCTCATCATCCCTCTATCACATCACAGTACTACTGTCTCATCATCCCTCTATCACATCACAGTACTACTCACTCATCATCCTTCTATCACATCACAGTACTACTTACTCATCATCCCTTTATCACATTGCAATAGTACTATCTCATCATCCATCTATCACATCACATTACTACTCACTCATCATCCCTCTATCACATCACTGTACTACTGTCTCATCATAACTTTATCACATTACAATACTACTATCTCATCATCCATCTATCACATCACATTACTACTGTCTCATCATCATTCTATCACATCACAGTACTACTGTCTGATCAGCCATCTATCAAATTACAGTACTACTGACTCATCATCCCTCTATCACATCACAGTACAAGTGTCACAACACCCCTCTTTCCCATCACAGTACTACTATCTCATCTTCCCTCTTTCACCTCACTGTACTACTGTCTCATCATCCCTCTATCACATCACAGTACTACTGTCTCATCATCCCTCTATCACATCACAGTAATACTGTTTCATCATCCCTCTATCACATCACAGTACTACTGTCTGATCATCCTTCTATCACATTACAGTACTACTATCTCATCATCCCTCTATCACATCACAGTACTACTCGTTCTTCTTCCCTCTATCACATCACATTACTACTGTCTCATCATCCCTCTATCACATCACAGTACTACTGACTCATCATCCTTCTATCACATCACAGTACTACTGTCTCATCATCCCTCTATCACATCACAGTACTACTGTCTCATCATCCCTCTATCACATCACAGTACTACTATCTCATCTTCCCTCTTTCACCTCACAGTACTACTGTCTCATCATCCCTCTATCACATCACAGTACTAGTGTCTCATCATCCCTCTATCACATCACAGTAATACTGTCTCATCATCCCTTTATCACTTTACAATACTACTATCTCATCATCCATCAATCACATCACATTACTACTATCTCATCATCCCTCTATCACATCACAGTACTACTATCTCATCTTCCCTCTTTCACCTCACAGTACTACTGTCTCATCATCCCTCTATCACATCACAGTACTAGTGTCTCATCATCCCTCTATCACATCACAGTACTACTATCTCATCATCCCTCTATCACATCACATTACTACTATCTCATCATCCCTCTATAACATCACAGTACTACTGTCTCATCATCCCTCTATCACATCACAGTACTACTGTCTCATCATCCCACTGTCACATCACAGTACTACTGTCTGATCATCCATCTATCACATCACAGTACTACAGTCTCATCATCCCTCTATCACATCACAGTACTACTGTCTCATCATCCCTCTATCACATCACAGTACTAATGTCTCATCATCCATCTATCACATCACAGTACTACTGTCTCATCATCCTTCTATCACATCACAGTACTACTGTCTCATCATCCCTCTATCACATCACAGTACTACTGTCTCATCATCCCTCTATCACATTACAGTACTACTGTCTCATCATTCCTCTATCACATCACAGTACTACTGTCTCATCATTCCTCTATCACATCACAGTATTAATGTCTCATCATCCCTCTATCACATCACAGTACTGCTGTCTCATCATCCCGCTATCACATCACAGTATTAATGTCTCATCATCCCTCTATCACATCACAGTACTACTGTCTTATCATCCCTTTATCACATCACAGTACTACTGTCTCATCATTCCTCTATAACATCACAGTACTACTGTCTCATCATCCTTCTATCACATCACATTACTACTGTCTCATCATCCCCCTATCACATCACAGTACTACTGTCTCATCATCCTTCTATCAAATCACAGTACTAATGTCTCATCATCAATCTATCACATCACAGTACTAATGTCTCATCATCAATCTATCATATGACAGTACTACTGTTTCATCATCCTTCTGTCACATCACAGTACTACTGTCTCATCATCAATCTATCACATCACAGTACTACTGTCTCATCATCCCACTATCACATCACAGTACTACTGTCTCATCATTCCTCTATCACATCACAGTACTACTGTCTCGTCATCCCTCTATGACATCACATGACAGGTCTACAGTCTCATCGTCCCTCTATCACATCACAGTACTACTCACTCATCATCACTCTATCACATCACAGTACTACTGTCTCATCATCCCTTTATCACATTACAATACTACTATCTCATCATCCATCTATCACATCACAATACTACTCACTCATCATCCCTCTATCACATCACAGTACTACTGTCTCATCATCCCTTTATCACATTACAATACTACTATCTCATCATCCATCTATCACATCACATTACTACTATCTCATCATCCATCTATCACATCAAAATACTACTCACTCATCATCCCTCTATTACATCACAGTACTACTATCTCTTCAACCCTCTATCACATCACAGTACTACTGTCTCATCATCCCACTATCACATCACTGTACTAATTTCTCTTTGTCCCTCTATAACATCACATCACAGTACGACTGTCTCATCATCCCTCTATCACATCACAGTTCTACTGTCTCGTCATCCCTCTATGACATCACATGACAGGTCTACAGTCTCATCGTCCCTCTATCACATCACAGTACTACTCACTCATCATCACTCTATCACATCACAGTACTACTGTCTCATCATCCCTTTATCACATTACAATACTACTATCTCATCATCCATCTATCACATCACAATACTACTCATTCATCATCCCTCTATCACATCACAGTACTACTGTCTCATCATCCCTTTATCACATTACAATACTACTATCTCATCATCCATCTATCACATCACATTACTACTATCTCATCATCCATCTATCACATCAAAATACTACTCACTCATCATCCCTCTATCACATCACACTACTACTATCTCTTCAACCCTCTATCACATCACAGTACTACTGTCTCATCATCCCACTATCACATCACTGTACTACTTTCTCTTTGTCCCTCTATAACATCACATCATAGCACTACTTTCTTATCATCTCTCTATCACATCACTGTATTACTTTCTTATCATCTCTATATCACATGACATTACTACTGTCTCATCATCCCCCTATCACATCACAGTACTACTGTCTCATCATCCTTCTATCACATCACAGTACTAATGTCTCATCATCAATCTATCACATCACAGTACTAATGACTCATCATCAATCTATCATATGACAGTACTACTGTTTCATCATCCCTCTGTCACATCACAGTACTACTGTCTCATCATCAATCTATCACATCACAGTACTACTGTCTCATCATCCCACTATCACATCACAGTACTACTGTCTCATCATTCCTCTATCACATCACAGTACTACTGTCTCGTCATCCCTCTATGACATCACATGACAGGTCTACAGTCTCATCGTCCCTCTATCACATCACAGTACTACTCACTCATCATCACTCTATCACATCACAGTACTACTGTCTCATCATCCCTTTATCACATTACAATACTACTATCTCATCATCCATCTATCACATCACAATACTACTCACTCATCATCCCTCTATCACATCACAGTACTACTGTCTCATCATCCCTTTATCACATTACAATACTACTATCTCATCATCCATCTATCACATCACATTACTACTATCTCATCATCCATCTATCACATCAAAATACTACTCACTCATCATCCCTCTATTACATCACAGTACTACTATCTCTTCAACCCTCTATCACATCACAGTACTACTGTCTCATCATCCCTCTATCACATCACTGTACTACTGTCTCATCATCCATTTATCACATCACACTACTAGTGTCTCATCGCCCCTCTTTCACATCACAGTACTACTGTCTCATCATCCCTCTATCACAACACAGTACTACTGTCTAATCATCCCTCTATCACATCACAGTACTACTGTCTCATCATCTCTCATTCACGTCACAGTACTACTGTCTCATCATCCCATATTCACATCACAGTACTACTGTTTCATCATTCCTCTATCACATCACAGAACTACTATCTCATCATCCCTTTATCACATTACAATACTACTATATCATCATCCATCTATCACATCACATTACTATTAACTCATAATCCCTCAATCACATCGCAGTACTACTATCTCATCATCCATCGATCACATCACATTTCTACTATCTCATCATCCCTCTATCACATCACAGAACTAGTATCTCATCATCCCTCTATCACATTATTGTACTACTGTCTCATCATCCCTCTATCACTTCACATTAATACTGTCTCATCATCCCTCTATCACAATACAATACTACTATCTCATCATCACTCTATCACATCACATTACTACTATCTCATCATTCCTCTATCACATCACAGTACTACTATCTAATCATCCCTCTATCACATCACATTACTACTATCCCATCATCCCTCTATCACATCACAGTACTACTGTCTCATCATCCCTCTATCACATCACATTACTATTAACTCATCATCCCTCTATCACATCGCAGTACTACTATCTCATCATCAATCTATCACATCACATTACTACTGTCTTATCATCCCACTATCACATCACAATACTACTGTCTCATCATCCCTCTGTCACATCACAGTACTACTGTCTCATCATCCCACTATCACATCACAGTACTACTGTCTCATCATCCCTCTGTCACATCACAGTACTACTGTCTCATCATCCCTCTGTCACATCACAGTACTACTGTCTCATCATCCCTCTATCACATCACTGTACTAATTTCTCATCATCCCTATATCACATCACAGTACTACTGTCTCATCATCCCTTTATCACATCACAGTACTACTGTCTCATCATCCTTCTATCACATTACAGTTCTACTGTCTCATCATCCCTCTGTCACATCACAGTACTACTGTCTCATAATCCCACTATCACATCACAGTACTACTGTCTCATCATCCCTCTGTCACATCACAGTACTACTGTCTCATCATCCCTCTGTCACATCACAGTACTACTGTCTCATCATCCCTCTATCACATCACTGTACTAGTTTCTCATCATCCCTATATCACATCACAGTACTACTGTCTCATCATCCCTTTATCACATCACAGTACTACTGTCTCATCATTCCTCTATCACATCACAGTACTAGTTTCTCATCATCCCTCTATCACATCACAGTACTACTATCTCATCATCCCTCTATCACATCACAGTACTACTGTCTCATCATCCCATTATCACATCACAGTACTACTGTCTCATCATTCCACTATCACATCACAGTACTACTGTCTCATCATCCCTTTATCACATCACAGTACTACTGTCTCATCATTCCTCTATCAAATCACATTACTACTGTCTCATCATTCCTATATCACATCACAGTACTACTGTCTCATCATCCTTCTATCACATCACAGTACTAATGTCTCATCATCAATCTATCACATCACAGTACTACTGTCTCATCATCCCTCTATCACATCACAGTACTACTGGCTCATCATCCCTCTATCACATCATAGTACTACTGTCTCATCATCCCTCTATCACATCACATTACTAGTGTCTCATCATCCTTCTATCACATCACAGTACTACTGTCTCATCATCCCTCTTTCACATCACAGTACTACTGTCTCATCATCCCTCTATGACATCACATGACAGGTCTAAATTCTAATCATCCCTCTATCACATCACTGTACTACTCACTCATCATCACTCTATCACATCACAGTACTACTGTCTCATCATCCCTTTATCACATTACAATACTACTATCTCATCATCCATCTATCACATCACAATACTACTCACTCATCATCCCTCTATCACATCACAGTACTACTGTCTCATCATCCCTTTATCACATAACAATACTACTATCTCATCAACCATCTATCACATCACAGTACTACTGTCTCATTATCCCTCTATCACATCACATTACTACTGTTTCATCATCCCACTATCACATCACAGTACTACTTTCTCTTTGTCCCTCTATAACATCACATCACAGTTCTACTGTCTCATCATCCCTCTATCACATCACAGTACTACTGTCTCATCATCCCTCTATTACATCACATTTCTACTGTCTCATCATCCCTTTATCACATCATATTACTACTGTCTCATCATCCCACTATAACATCACAGTACTACTGTCCCATCATCCCTCTATCTCTACCAGTACTAGTTTCTCATCATCCCTCTATCACATCACAGTACTACTGTCTCATTATCCCTCTATCACATCACATTACTACTGTCTCATCATCCCACTATCACATCACAGTACTACTGTCTCATCATCCCTCTATTACATTACATTTCTACTGTCTCATCATCCCTATCTCACACCACAGTACTACAGTCTCATAATTCCTCTATTACATCACAGTACTACTGTCTCATAATCCCTCTTTCACATCACAGTACTACGGTCTCATCATCCCTCTATCACATCACAGTACTAGTGTCTCATCACCCCTCTATCACATCACAGTACTACTGTCTCATCATCCCTCTATAACATCACAGTACTACTGTCCCATCATCCCTCTATCACATCACAGTACTAGTTTCTCATCATCCCTATATCACATAACAGTACTAGTTTCTCATCATCCATCTTTCACATCATTGTACTACTGTCTCATCATCCCTCTATCACATCATAGCACTACTTTCTTATCATCCCTCTATCACATCACTGTATTACTTTCTCATCATCCCTCTATCACATTACAGTACTAATATATCATCATCCCTCTATCACATCACAGTACTACTTTCTCATAATCCCTCTATCACATCACAGTACTACGGTCTCATCATCCCTCTATCACATCACAGTACTACTGCCTCATCATCCCTCTATCACATTACAGTACTACTGACTGATCATCCATCTACCAAACTACAGTACTACTGTCTCATCATACCTCTGTCACATCACAGTTCTACTGTTTCATCATCCCTCTATCACATCACAGTACTACTGTCTCATCATCCCTTTATCACATTACAATACTACTATCTCATCATCCATCTATCACATCACATTACTACTATCTCATCATCCCTCTGTCACATCACAGTACTACTGTCCCATCATCCCTCTATCACATCACAGTACTAGTATCTCATCATCCCTCTATCACATCATTGTACGACTATCTCATCATCCCTCTATCACATCACAGTACTAGTGTCTAATCAACCCTCTTTCACATCACAGTACTACTATCTCATCATCCCTCTATCACATCACAGTGCTAGTGTCTCATCAACCCTCTTTCACATCACAGTACTTCTGTTTCATCATCCCTCTATCACATCACAGTACTTCTGTTTCATCATCCCTCTATCACATCATAGTACTACTGTCTGATCATCCCTCTATCACATCACAGTACTACTGTCTCATCATCCCACTATCACATCACAGTACTACTGTCTGATCATCCCTCTATCACATCACAGTACTACTGTCTCCTCATCCCTCTGTCACATTACAGTACTACTGTCTCACCATCCCTCTATCACATCACATTACTACTGTCTCCTCATTACTCTATCTCATCACAGTACTACTGTCTCATCATCCCTCTATCACATCACAGTACTACTGTCTCATCATCCCTCTATCACATCACAGTACTACTGTCTCATCATCCCTCTATCACATCACATTACTACTGTCTCATCATTCCTCTATCACTTCACATTACTACTGTCTCATCATCCCTGTATCACATCACAGTACTACTGTCTCATCATCCCTGTATCACATCACAATACTACAGTCTCATCATCCCTGTATCACATCACAGTTCTACTGTCTCATCTTTCCTCTATCACATCACAAAACTACAGTGTCATCATCCCTCTATCACATCATAGTACTACTGTCTCGTCATCCCTCTATCAGATCACAGTACTACTGTCTCATCGTCCCTCTATGACATCACAGTACGACTGTCTCATCGTCCCACTATCACATCACAGTTCTACTGTCTCATCGACCCTAAATCACATCACATTACTACTGTCTCTTCATCCATCTATCACATTACAGTACTACTGTCTCATCATCCCTTCTATCACATCACATTACTACTGTCTCATCACCCCTCTATCACATAACATTACTACTGTCTCATCATACCCTCTATCACATCACATTACTATTGTCTCATCATCCCTTTATCACATCACAGTACTACAGTCTCACCATCACTCTATCACATCACAGTACTACTGTCTCTTCATCCATCTTTCACATTACAGTACTACTGTCTCACCATCCCTGTCACATCACAGTACTACTGACTCATCATCCCTCTATCACATCACAGTACTACTGTCTCATCATCCCTCTGTCACATCACAGTTCTACAGTCTCATCATCCCTCTATCACATCACTGTACGACTGTCTCATCATCCCTCTTTCACATCACAGTACTACTGTCTCATCATCCCTCTAACATCACAGTACTAGTGTCTCATCACCCCTCTATCACATCACATTACTACTATCTCATCATCCCTCTATCACATAACAGTACTTCTGTCTCATCATCCCTCTATCACATCATTGTACTACTGACTCATCATCCCTCTATCACATCACAGTACTACTGTCTCATCATCCCTCTATCACATCACATGACAGGTCTACTGTCTCATCATCCCTTTATCACATCACAGTACTAATGTCTGATCATCCATCTATCACATTACAGTACTACTGTCTCATCATCCCTCTGTCACATCACAGTTCTACTGTCTCATCATCCCTCTATCACATTACAGTACTACTGTCTCATCATCCCTCTATCACATCACAGAACTACTCACTCATCATCCCTCTATCACTTCACAGTATTACTGTCTTATCATCCCTTTATGACATTACAATACTACTATTTCATCATCCATCAATACCATCACATTACTACTCACTCATCATCCCTCTATCACATCACAGTACTACTATCTCATCATCCGTTTATCACATTACAATACTACTATCTCATCATCCATCTATCACATCACATTGCTACTATCTCAACATCTCTCTTTCACATCACAGTACTACTGTCTCATCATCCCTCTATCACATCACAGTACTACTGTCTCATCATCCCTCAATCACATCACAGTACTACTGTCTCATCATCCCTCTATCACATCACAGTACTACTGTCTCATCATCCCTCTATCACATCACAGTACTACTGTCTCATCACCCCTCTTTCACCTCACAGTACTACTGTCTCATCATTCCTCTATCACATCACAGTACTGGTGTCTCATCACCCCTCTATCACATCACATTACTACTATCTCATCATCCCTCTATCACATAACAGTACTTCTGTCTCATCATCCCTCTATCACATCGTAGTTCTACTATCTCATCATCCCTCTATCACATCACACTACTACTGTCTCATCATCCCTCTATCATATCACAGTACTACTGTCTCATCATCCCTCTATCACATCACAGTACTACTGTCTCATCATCCCTCTATCACATCACAGTACTACTGTCTCATCACCCCTCTTTCACATCACAGTACTACTATCTCATCTTCCCTCTTTCACCTCACAGTACTACTGTCTCATCATTCCTCTATCACATCACAGTACTACTGTCTCATCATCCCTCTATCACATCACAGTACTGGTGTCTCATCACCCCTCTATCACATCACATTACTACTATCTCATCATCCCTCTATCACATAACAGTACTTCTGTCTCATCATCCCTCTATCACATCATAGTTCTACTGTCTCATCATCCCTCTATCACATCACACTACTACTGTCTCATCATCCCTCTATCATATCACAGTACTACTGTCTCATCATCCCTCTATCACATGACATTACTACTGTCTCTTCATCCATCTTTCACATCACAATATTACTGTCTCATCCTCCCTCTATCACATCACAGTACTACTGTCTCATTATCCCTATATCACATCACAGTACTACTGTCTCATCATCCCTCTGTCACATCACAGTACTACTGACTCATCATCCCTCTATCACATCACAGTACTACTGTCTCATCATCCCTCTATCACATCACAGTACTACTGACTGATCATCCATCTATCACATTACAGTACTACTGTCTCATCATCCCTCTGTCACATCACAGTTCTACTGTCTCATCATCCATCTATCACATCACAGTACTACTTTCTCATCATCCCTCTATCACATTACATGACAGGTCTACTGTCTCATCTTCCCTTTATCACATCACAGTACTACTGTCTGATCATCCATCTTTCACAATACAGTACTACTGTCTCATCATCCCTCTGTCACATCACAGTACTACTCTCTCATCATCCCTCTATCACATGACAGGACTACTGTCTCATCATCCCTTTATGACATTACAATATTACTATCTCATCATCCTTCTATACCTTCACATTACCACTCACTCATCATCCCTCTATCACATCACAGTACTAGTGTCTCCTCACCCCTCTTTCACATCACAGTACTACTATCTCATCTTCCCTCTTTCACCTCACTCTACTACTGTTTCATCATCCCTCTATCACATCACAGTACTACTGTCTCATCATCCCTCTATCACATCACAGTACTACTGTGTCATCACCCCTCTATCACATCACATTACAACTGTCTCATCATCCCTCTACCACTTCACAGTACTACTGTCTCATCATCCCTCTATCACTTCACGGTACTACTGTCTCATCATCCATCTATCACATCACAGTACTTCTGTCTCATCATCCCTCTATCACATCACAGTACTACAATCTCATCATCCCTCTATCACATCACAGTACTACTGTCTCATCATCCCTCTATCACATCACAGTACTACTGTCTCATCATTCCTCTATCACATCACAGTACTACTGTCTCATCATTCCTCTATCACATCACAGTACTACTGTCTCATCATTCCTCTATCACATCACAGTACTACTGTCTCATCATTCCTCTATCACATCACAGTACTACTGTCTCATCATTCCTCTATCACATCACAGTACTACTGTCTCATCATCCCTCTATCAGATCACATTACTACTGTCTCATCTACCTTCTATCACATCACAGTACTACTGTCTCATCATCCCTCTATCAGATCACATTACTACTGTCTCATCATCCCTCTATCACATCACTGTGCTACTGTCTCATCTTCCCTCTATCACATTACTGTACTACAGTCTCATGATCCATCTCTATCTCATTATGGTACTACTGTCTCATCATCTCTCTATCACATCATGGTACTACTGTCTCATCATCCCTCTAACACATGACATTACTACTGTCTCTTCATCCATCTATCACATCACAGTACTACTGTCTCATCATCCCTCTATCACATCACAGTACTACTGTCTCATCATCCCTCTATCACATCACATGACAGGTCTACAGTCTCATCATCCCTCTATCACATCACAGTACTACTCACTCATCATCCCTCTATCACATCACAGTACTACTTACTCATCATCCCTTTATCACATTGCAATAGTACTATCTCATCATCCATCTATCACATCACATTACTACTCACTCATCATCCCTCTCACATCACTGTACTACTGTCTCATCATAACTTTATCACATTACAATACTACTATCTCATCATCCATCTATCACATCACATTACTACTATCTCATCATCTCTATATCACATCACAGTACTACTGTCTCATCATCATTCTATCACATCACAGTACTACTGTCTCATAATACCTCTGTCACATCACACTTCTACTGACTCATCATCCCTCTATCACATCACATGACAGGTTTACAGTCTCATCATCCCTCTATCACATCACAGTACAAGTGTCACAACACCCCTCTTTCCCATCACAGTACTACTATCTCATCTTCCCTCTTTCATCTCACTGTACTACTGTCTCATCATCCCTCTATCACATCACAGTACTACTGTCTCATCATCCCTCTATCACATCACAGTAATACTGTTTCATCATCCCTCTATCACATCACAGTACTACTGTCTGATCATCCTTCTATCACATTACAGTACTACTATCTCATCATCCCTCTATCACATCACAGTACTACTCGTTCTTCTTCCCTCTATCACATCACATTACTACTGTCTCATCATCCCTCTATCACATCACAGTACTACTGACTCATCATCCCTCTATCACATCACAGTACTACTGTATCATCATCCCTCTATCACATCACATGACATGTCTACAGTCTCATCATCCCTCTATCACATCACAGTGCTACTCACTCATCATCTCTCTATCACATCACAGTACTACTTTCTCATCATAACTTGATCACATTACAATACTACAATCTCATCATCCATCTACCCGTTCACATTACTACTCACTCATCATCCATCTATCACATCACAGTTTCTACTGTCTCATCATCCCTTTATCACATTACAATAATACTATCTCATCATCTCTCTATCACATCACATTACTACTATCTCTACACCTCTCTATCACATCACAGTACTACTGTCTCATCATCCCTCTGTCACATCACAGTACTACTGACTCATCATCCCTCTATCACATCACAGTACTAATGTCTCATCATCATTCTATCACATCACAGTACTACTTTCTCATCATCCCTCTATCACATCACAGAACTACTGTCTGATCATCCATCTTTCACATTACAGTACTACTGTCTCATCATCCCTTTATCACATCACAGAACTACTGTCTGATCATCCATCTTTCACATTACAGTACTACTGTCTCATCATCCCTCTGTCACATCACAGTACTACTCACTCATCATCCCTCTATCACATGACAGGTCTACTGTCTCATCATCCCTTTATGACATTACAATACTACTATCTCATCATCTCTCTATCACATCACAGTACTTCTGTCTCATCATCTATCTACACATCACATTACTACTATCTCATCATCTCTCTATCACATCATAGTACTACTGTCTCATCATCAATCTATCACATCACAGTACTACTGTCTCATCATCCCTCTATCACATCATAGTACTACTATCTCATCATCCCTCTATCACATCACAGTACTACTGTCTCATCATCCCTCTTTCACATCACAGTACTACTATCTCATCATCCCTGTATCACATCACAATACTACTATCCCATCATCCCTCTTTCATATCACAGTACTTCTGTCTCATCATCAATCTATCACATAATAGTACTACTGTCTCATCTTCCCACTATCACGTCACAGTACTACTGTATGATCATCCATCTACCCGTTCACATTACTACTCACTCATCATCCCTCTATCACATCACAGTACTACTACCTCTTCTTCCCTCTATCACATCACATTACTACTGTCTCGTCATCCCTCTATCACATCACAGTACTACTGTCTCATCATCCCTCTGTCACATCACAGCATTACTGTCTCATCATCCCTCTATCACATGACAGGTCTACTGCCTCATCATCCCTTTATGACATTACAATACTACTATGTCATCATCCATCTATACCATCACATTACTACTCACTCATCATTCATCTTTCACATCACAGTACTACTGTCTCATCATCCCTTTATCACATTACAATACTACTATATCATCATCTCTCTATCACATCACATTACTACTATCTCATGATCTCTCTATCACATCACAGTACTACTGTCTCATCATCCATCTATCACATCACATTACTACTATCTCTTCATCTCTCTATCACATCACAGTACTACTGTCTCATCATCCCTCTGTCACATCACAGTATTACTGACTCATCATCCCTCTATCACATCACAGTACTACTGTCTCATCATCCCTCTATCACATCACAGTACTACTTTCTCATCATCCCTCTATCACATCACATGACAGGTCTACTGTCTCATCATCCCTTTATCACATCACAGTACTACTGTCTTATCATCCATCTTTCACATTACAGTACTACTGTCTCATCATCCCACTGTCACATCACATTACTACTGTCTCATCATCCCTGTATCACATCACAATACTACTATCCCATCATCCCTCTTTCATATCACAGTACTTCTGTCTCATCATCAATCTATCACATAATAGTACTACTGTCTCATCTTCCCACTATCACGTCACAGTACTACTGTATGATCATCCATCTACCCGTTCACATTACTACTCACTCATCATCCCTCTATCACATCACAGTACTACTACCTCTTCTTCCCTCTATCACATCACATTACTACTGTCTCGTCATCCCTCTATCACATCACAGTACTACTGTCTCATCATCCCTCTGTCACATCACAGCATTACTGTCTCATCATCCCTCTATCACATGACAGGTCTACTGCCTCATCATCCCTTTATGACATTACAATACTACTATGTCATCATCCATCTATACCATCACATTACTACTCACTCATCATTCATCTTTCACATCACAGTACTACTGTCTCATCATCCCTTTATCACATTACAATACTACTATATCATCATCTCTCTATCACATCACATTACTACTATCTCATGATCTCTCTATCACATCACAGTACTACTGTCTCATCATCCATCTATCACATCACATTACTACTATCTCTTCATCTCTCTATCACATCACAGTACTACTGTCTCATCATCCCTCTGTCACATCACAGTATTACTGACTCATCATCCCTCTATCACATCACAGTACTACTGTCTCATCATCCCTCTATCACATCACAGTACTACTTTCTCATCATCCCTCTATCACATCACATGACAGGTCTACTGTCTCATCATCCCTTTATCACATCACAGTACTACTGTCTTATCATCCATCTTTCACATTACAGTACTACTGTCTCATCATCCCACTGTCACATCACATTACTACTGTCTCATCATCCCTCTATCACATCACAGTATTAATGTCTCATCATCCCTCTATCACATCACAGTACTGCTGTCTCATCATCCCGCTATCACATCACAGTATTAATGTCTCATCATCCCTCTATCACATCACAGTACTACTGTCTTATCATCCCTTTATCACATCACAGTACTACTGTCTCATCATTCCTCTATAACATCACAGTACTACTGTCTCATCATCCTTCTATCACATCACATTACTACTGTCTCATCATCCCCCTATCACATCACAGTACTACTGTCTCATCATCCTTCTATCAAATCACAGTACTAATGTCTCATCATCAATCTATCACATCACAGTACTAATGTCTCATCATCAATCTATCATATGACAGTACTACTGTTTCATCATCCTTCTGTCACATCACAGTACTACTGTCTCATCATCAATCTATCACATCACAGTACTACTGTCTCATCATCCCACTATCACATCACAGTACTACTGTCTCATCATTCCTCTATCACATCACAGTACTACTGTCTCGTCATCCCTCTATGACATCACATGACAGGTCTACAGTCTCATCGTCCCTCTATCACATCACAGTACTACTCACTCATCATCACTCTATCACATCACAGTACTACTGTCTCATCATCCCTTTATCACATTACAATACTACTATCTCATCATCCATCTATCACATCACAATACTACTCACTCATCATCCCTCTATCACATCACAGTACTACTGTCTCATCATCCCTTTATCACATTACAATACTACTATCTCATCATCCATCTATCACATCACATTACTACTATCTCATCATCCATCTATCACATCAAAATACTACTCACTCATCATCCCTCTATTACATCACAGTACTACTATCTCTTCAACCCTCTATCACATCACAGTACTACTGTCTCATCATCCCACTATCACATCACTGTACTAATTTCTCTTTGTCCCTCTATAACATCACATCACAGTACGACTGTCTCATCATCCCTCTATCACATCACAGTTCTACTGTCTCGTCATCCCTCTATGACATCACATGACAGGTCTACAGTCTCATCGTCCCTCTATCACATCACAGTACTACTCACTCATCATCACTCTATCACATCACAGTACTACTGTCTCATCATCCCTTTATCACATTACAATACTACTATCTCATCATCCATCTATCACATCACAATACTACTCATTCATCATCCCTCTATCACATCACAGTACTACTGTCTCATCATCCCTTTATCACATTACAATACTACTATCTCATCATCCATCTATCACATCACATTACTACTATCTCATCATCCATCTATCACATCAAAATACTACTCACTCATCATCCCTCTATCACATCACACTACTACTATCTCTTCAACCCTCTATCACATCACAGTACTACTGTCTCATCATCCCACTATCACATCACTGTACTACTTTCTCTTTGTCCCTCTATAACATCACATCATAGCACTACTTTCTTATCATCTCTCTATCACATCACTGTATTACTTTCTTATCATCTCTATATCACATGACATTAATACTGTCTCATCATCCCCCTATCACATCACAGTACTACTGTCTCATCATCCTTCTATCACATCACAGTACTAATGTCTCATCATCAATCTATCACATCACAGTACTAATGACTCATCATCAATCTATCATATGACAGTACTACTGTTTCATCATCCCTCTGTCACATCACAGTACTACTGTCTCATCATCAATCTATCACATCACAGTACTACTGTCTCATCATCCCACTATCACATCACAGTACTACTGTCTCATCATTCCTCTATCACATCACAGTACTACTGTCTCGTCATCCCTCTATGACATCACATGACAGGTCTACATTCTCATCGTCCCTCTATCATATCACAGTACTACTCACTCATCATCACTCTATCACATCACAGTACTACTGTCTCATCATCCCTTTATCACATTACAATACTACTATCTCATCATCCATCTATCACATCACAATACTACTCACTCATCATCCCTCTATCACATCACAGTACTACTGTCTCATCATCCCTTTATCACATTACAATACTACTATCTCATCATCCATCTATCACATCACATTACTACCATCTCATCATCCATCTATCACATCAAAATACTACTCACTCATCATCCCTCTATTACATCACAGTACTACTATCTCTTCAACCCTCTATCACATCACAGTACTACTGTCTCATCATCCCTCTATCACATCACTGTACTACTGTCTCATCATCCATTTATCACATCACACTACTAGTGTCTCATCGCCCCTCTTTCACATCACAGTACTACTGTCTCATCATCCCTCTATCACAACACAGTACTACTGTCTAATCATCCCTCTATCACATCACAGTACTACTGTCTCATCATCTCTCATTCACGTCACAGTACTACTGTCTCATCATCCCATATTCACATCACAGTACTACTGTTTCATCATTCCTCTATCACATCACAGAACTACTATCTCATCATCCCTTTATCACATTACAATACTACTATATCATCATCCATCTATCACATCACATTACTATTAACTCATCATCCCTCAATCACATCGCAGTACTACTATCTCATCATCCATCGATCACATCACATTTCTACTATCTCATCATCCCTCTATCACATCACAGAACTAGTATCTCATCATCCCTCTATCACATTATTGTACTACTGTCTCATCATCCCTCTATCACTTCACATTAATACTGTCTCATCATCCCTCTATCACAATACAATACTACTATCTCATCATCACTCTATCACATCACATTACTACTATCTCATCATCCCTCTATCACATCACAGTACTACTATCTCATCATCCCTCTATCACATCACATTACTACTATCCCATCATCCCTCTATCACATCACAGTACTACTGTCTCATCATCCCTCTATCACATCACATTACTATTAACTCATCATCCCTCTATCACATCGCAGTACTACTATCTCATCATCAATCTATCACATCACATTACTACTGTCTTATCATCCCACTATCACATCACAATACTACTGTCTCATCATCCCTCTGTCACATCACAGTACTACTGTCTCATCATCCCACTATCACATCACAGTACTACTGTCTCATCATCCCTCTGTCACATCACAGTACTACTGTCTCATCATCCCTCTGTCACATCACAGTACTACTGTCTCATCATCCCTCTATCACATCACTGTACTAATTTCTCATCATCCCTATATCACATCACAGTACTACTGTCTCATCATCCCTTTATCACATCACAGTACTACTGTCTCATCATCCTTCTATCACATCACAGTTCTACTGTCTCATCATCCCTCTGTCACATCACAGTACTACTGTCTCATCATCCCACTATCACATCACAGTACTACTGTCTCATCATCCCTCTGTCACATCACAGTACTACTGTCTCATCATCCCTCTGTCACATCACAGTACTACTGTCTCATCATCCCTCTATCACATCACTGTACTAGTTTCTCATCATCCCTATATCACATCACAATACTACTGTCTCATCATCCCTTTATCACATCACAGTACTACTGTCTCATCATTCCTCTATCACATCACAGTACTAGTTTCTCATCATCCCTCTATCACATCACAGTACTACTGTCTCATCATCCCTCTATCACATCACAGTACTACTGTCTCATCATCCCATTATCACATCACAGTACTACTGTCTCATCATTCCACTATCACATCACAGTACTACTGTCTCATCATCCCTTTATCACATCACAGTACTACTGTCTCATTATTCCTCTATCAAATCACATTACTACTGTCTCATCATTCCTATATCACATCACAGTACTACTGTCTCATCATCCTTCTATCACATCACAGTACTAATGTCTCATCATCAATCTATCACATCACAGTACTACTGTCTCATCATCCCTCTATCACATCACAGTACTACTGGCTCATCATCCCTCTATCACATCATAGTACTACTGTCTCATCATCCCTCTATCACATCACATTACTAGTGTCTCATCATCCTTCTATCACATCACAGTACTACTGTCTCATCATCCCTCTTTCACATCACAGTACTACTGTCTCATCATCCCTCTATGACATCACATGACAGGTCTAAATTCTAATCATCCCTCTATCACATCACTGTACTACTCACTCATCATCACTCTATCACATCACAGTACTACTGTCTCATCATCCCTTTATCACATTACAATACTACTATCTCATCATCCATCTATCACATCACAATACTACTCACTCATCATCCCTCTATCACATCACAGTACTACTGTCTCATCATCCCTTTATCACATAACAATACTACTATCTCATCAACCATCTATCACATCACAGTACTACTGTCTCATTATCCCTCTATCACATCACATTACTACTGTCTCATCATCCCACTATCACATCACAGTACTACTTTCTCTTTGTCCCTCTATAACATCACATCACAGTTCTACTGTCTCATCATCCCTCTATCACATCACAGTACTACTGTCTCATCATCCCTCTATTACATCACATTTCTACTGTCTCATCATCCCTTTATCACATCATATTACTACTGTCTCATCATCCCACTATAACATCACAGTACTACTGTCCCATCATCCCTCTATCTCTACCAGTACTAGTTTCTCATCATCCCTCTATCACATCACAGTTCTACTGTCTCATTATCCCTCTATCACATCACATTACTACTGTCTCATCATCCCACTATCACATCACAGTACTACTGTCTCATCATCCCTCTATTACATTACATTTCTACTGTCTCATCATCCCTATCTCACACCACAGTACTACTGTCTCATAATTCCTCTATTACATCACAGTACTACTGTCTCATAATCCCTCTTTCACATCACAGTACTACGGTCTCATCATCCCTCTATCACATCACAGTACTAGTGTCTCATCACCCCTCTATCACATCACAGTACTACTGTCTCATCATCCCTCTATAACATCACAGTACTACTGTCCCATCATCCCTCTATCACATCACAGTACTAGTTTCTCATCATCCCTATATCACATAACAGTACTAGTTTCTCATCATCCATCTTTCACATCATTGTACTACTGTCTCATCATCCCTCTATCACATCATAGCACTACTTTCTTATCATCCCTCTATCACATCACTGTATTACTTTCTCATCATCCCTCTATCACATTACAGTACTAATATATCATCATCCCTCTATCACATCACAGTACTACTTTCTCATAATCCCTCTATCACATCACAGTACTACGGTCTCATCATCCCTCTATCACATCACAGTACTACTGCCTCATCATCCCTCTATCACATTACAGTACTACTGACTGATCATCCATCTACCAAACTACAGTACTACTGTCTCATCATACCTCTGTCACATCACAGTTCTACTGTTTCATCATCCCTCTATCACATCACAGTACTACTGTCTCATCATCCCTTTATCACATTACAATACTACTATCTCATCATCCATCTATCACATCACATTACTACTATCTCATCATCCCTCTGTCACATCACAGTACTACTGTCCCATCATCCCTCTATCTCATCACAGTACTAGTATCTCATCATCCCTCTATCACATCATTGTACGACTATCTCATCATCCCTCTATCACATCACAGTACTAGTGTCTAATCAACCCTCTTTCACATCACAGTACTACTATCTCATCATCCCTCTATCACATCACAGTGCTAGTGTCTCATCAACCCTCTTTCACATCACAGTACTTCTGTTTCATCATCCCTCTATCACATCACAGTACTTCTGTTTCATCATCCCTCTATCACATCATAGTACTACTGTCTGATCATCCCTCTATCACATCACAGTACTACTGTCTCATCATCCCACTATCACATCACAGTACTACTGTCTGATCATCCCTCTATCACATCACAGTACTACTGTCTCCTCATCCCTCTGTCACATTACAGTACTACTGTCTCACCATCCCTCTATCACATCACATTACTACTGTCTCCTCATTACTCTATCTCATCACAGTACTACTGTCTCATCATCCCTCTATCACATCACAGTACTACTGTCTCATCATCCCTCTATCACATCACAGTACTACTGTCTCATCATCCCTCTATCACATCACATTACTACTGTCTCATCATTCCTCTATCACTTCACATTACTACTGTCTCATCATCCCTGTATCACATCACAGTACTACTGTCTCATCATCCCTGTATCACATCACAATACTACAGTCTCATCATCCCTGTATCACATCACAGTTCTACTGTCTCATCTTTCCTCTATCACATCACAATACTACAGTCTCATCATCCCTCTATCACATCATAGTACTACTGTCTCGTCATCCCTCTATCAGATCACAGTACTACTGTCTCATCGTCCCTCTATGACATCACAGTACGACTGTCTCATCGTCCCACTATCACATCACAGTTCTACTGTCTCATCGACCCTAAATCACATCACATTACTACTGTCTCTTCATCCATCTATCACATTACAGTACTACTGTCTCATCATCCCTTCTATCACATCACATTACTACTGTCTCATCACCCCTCTATCACATAACATTACTACTGTCTCATCATACCCTCTATCACATCACATTACTATTGTCTCATCATCCCTTTATCACATCACAGTACTACAGTCTCACCATCACTCTATCACATCACAGTACTACTGTCTCTTCATCCATCTTTCACATTACAGTACTACTGTCTCACCATCCCTGTCACATCACAGTACTACTGACTCATCATCCCTCTATCACATCACAGTACTACTGTCTCATCATCCCTCTGTCACATCACAGTTCTACAGTCTCATCATCCCTCTATCACATCACTGTACGACTGTCTCATCATCCCTCTTTCACATCACAGTACTACTGTCTCATCATCCCTCTAACATCACAGTACTAGTGTCTCATCACCCCTCTATCACATCACATTACTACTATCTCATCATCCCTCTATCACATAACAGTACTTCTGTCTCATCATCCCTCTATCACATCATTGTACTACTGACTCATCATCCCTCTATCACATCACAGTACTACTGTCTCATCATCCCTCTATCACATCACATGACAGGTCTACTGTCTCATCATCCCTTTATCACATCACAGTACTAATGTCTGATCATCCATCTATCACATTACAGTACTACTGTCTCATCATCCCTCTGTCACATCACAGTTCTACTGTCTCATCATCCCTCTATCACATTACAGTACTACTGTCTCATCATCCCTCTATCACATCACAGAACTACTCACTCATCATCCCTCTATCACTTCACAGTATTACTGTCTTATCATCCCTTTATGACATTACAATACTACTATTTCATCATCCATCAATACCATCACATTACTACTCACTCATCATCCCTCTATCACATCACAGTACTACTATCTCATCATCCGTTTATCACATTACAATACTACTATCTCATCATCCATCTATCACATCACATTGCTACTATCTCAACATCTCTCTTTCACATCACAGTACTACTGTCTCATCATCCCTCTATCACATCACAGTACTACTGTCTCATCATCCCTCAATCACATCACAGTACTACTGTCTCATCATCCCTCTATCACATCACAGTACTACTGTCTCATCATCCCTCTATCACATCACAGTACTACTGTCTCATCACCCCTCTTTCACCTCACAGTACTACTGTCTCATCATTCCTCTATCACATCACAGTACTGGTGTCTCATCACCCCTCTATCACATCACAATTCTACTATCTCATCATCCCTCTATCACATAACAGTACTTCTGTCTCATCATCCCTCTATCACATCGTAGTTCTACTATCTCATCATCCCTCTATCACATCACACTACTACTGTCTCATCATCCCTCTATCATATCACAGTACTACTGTCTCATCATCCCTCTATCACATCACTGTACTACTGTCTCATCACCCCTCTTTCACATCACAGTACTACT
This sequence comes from Taudactylus pleione, assembly GCA_031769625.1. Lineage (NCBI taxonomy): Eukaryota > Metazoa > Chordata > Amphibia > Anura > Myobatrachidae > Taudactylus > Taudactylus pleione. Next base: position 25,181 of record JAUIMM010000208.1, on the reverse strand, counting down.
ATCTCATCTTCCCTCTTTCACCTCACAGTACTACTGTCTCATCATTCCTCTATCACATCACAGTACTACTGTCTCATCATCCCTCTATCACATCACAGTACTGGTGTCTCATCACCCCTCTATCACATCACATTACTACTATCTCATCATCCCTCTATCACATAACAGTACTTCTGTCTCATCATCCCTCTATCACATCATAGTTCTACTGTCTCATCATCCCTCTATCACATCACACTACTACTGTCTCATCATCCCTCTATCATATCACAGTACTACTGTCTCATCATCCCTCTATCACATGACATTACTACTGTCTCTTCATCCATCTTTCACATCACAATATTACTGTCTCATCCTCCCTCTATCACATCACAGTACTACTGTCTCATTATCCCTATATCACATCACAGTACTACTGTCTCATCATCCCTCTGTCACATCACAGTACTACTGACTCATCATCCCTCTATCACATCACAGTACTACTGTCTCATCATCCCTCTATCACATCACAGTACTACTGACTGATCATCCATCTATCACATTACAGTACTACTGTCTCATCATCCCTCTGTCACATCACAGTTCTACTGTCTCATCATCCATCTATCACATCACAGTACTACTTTCTCATCATCCCTCTATCACATTACATGACAGGTCTACTGTCTCATCTTCCCTTTATCACATCACAGTACTACTGTCTGATCATCCATCTTTCACAATACAGTACTACTGTCTCATCATCCCTCTGTCACATCACAGTACTACTCTCTCATCATCCCTCTATCACATGACAGGACTACTGTCTCATCATCCCTTTATGACATTACAATATTACTATCTCATCATCCTTCTATACCTTCACATTACCACTCACTCATCATCCCTCTATCACATCACAGTACTAGTGTCTCCTCACCCCTCTTTCACATCACAGTACTACTATCTCATCTTCCCTCTTTCACCTCACTCTACTACTGTTTCATCATCCCTCTATCACATCACAGTACTACTGTCTCATCATCCCTCTATCACATCACAGTACTACTGTGTCATCACCCCTCTATCACATCACATTACAACTGTCTCATCATCCCTCTACCACTTCACAGTACTACTGTCTCATCATCCCTCTATCACTTCACGGTACTACTGTCTCATCATCCGTCTATCACATCACAGTACTTCTGTCTCATCATCCCTCTATCACATCACAGTACTACAATCTCATCATCCCTCTATCACATCACAGTACTACTGTCTCATCATCCCTCTATCACATCACAGTACTACTGTCTCATCATTCCTCTATCACATCACAGTACTACTGTCTCATCATTCCTCTATCACATCACAGTACTACTGTCTCATCATTCCTCTATCACATCACAGTACTACTGTCTCATCATTCCTCTATCACATCACAGTACTACTGTCTCATCATTCCTCTATCACATCACAGTACTACTGTCTCATCATTCCTCTATCACATCACAGTACTACTGTCTCATCATCCCTCTATCAGATCACATTACTACTGTCTCATCTACCTTCTATCACATCACAGTACTACTGTCTCATCATCCCTCTATCAGATCACATTACTACTGTCTCATCATCCCTCTATCACATCACTGTGCTACTGTCTCATCTTCCCTCTATCACATTACTGTACTACAGTCTCATGATCCATCTCTATCTCATTATGGTACTACTGTCTCATCATCTCTCTATCACATCATGGTACTACTGTCTCATCATCCCTCTAACACATGACATTACTACTGTCTCTTCATCCATCTATCACATCACAGTACTACTGTCTCATCATCCCTCTATCACATCACAGTACTACTGTCTCATCATCCCTCTATCACATCACATGACAGGTCTACAGTCTCATCATCCCTCTATCACATCACAGTACTACTCACTCATCATCCCTCTATCACATCACAGTACTACTTACTCATCATCCCTTTATCACATTGCAATAGTACTATCTCATCATCCATCTATCACATCACATTACTACTCACTCATCATCCCTCTCACATCACTGTACTACTGTCTCATCATAACTTTATCACATTACAATACTACTATCTCATCATCCATCTATCACATCACATTACTACTATCTCATCATCTCTATATCACATCACAGTACTACTGTCTCATCATCATTCTATCACATCACAGTACTACTGTCTCATAATACCTCTGTCACATCACACTTCTACTGACTCATCATCCCTCTATCACATCACATGACAGGTTTACAGTCTCATCATCCCTCTATCACATCACAGTACAAGTGTCACAACACCTCTCTTTCCCATCACAGTACTACTATCTCATCTTCCCTCTTTCATCTCACTGTACTACTGTCTCATCATCCCTCTATCACATCACAGTACTACTGTCTCATCATCCCTCTATCACATCACAGTAATACTGTTTCATCATCCCTCTATCACATCACAGTACTACTGTCTGATCATCCTTCTATCACATTACAGTACTACTATTTCATCATCCCTCTATCACATCACAGTACTACTCGTTCTTCTTCCCTCTATCACATCACACTACTACTGTCTCATCATCCCTCTATCACATCACAGTACTACTGACTCATCATCCCTCTATCACATCACAGTACTACTGTATCATCATCCCTCTATCACATCACATGACATGTCTACAGTCTCATCATCCCTCTATCACATCACAGTGCTACTCACTCATCATCTCTCTATCACATCACAGTACTACTTTCTCATCATAACTTGATCACATTACAATAGTACAATCTCATCATCCATCTACCCGTTCACATTACTACTCACTCATCATCCATCTATCACATCACAGTTTCTACTGTCTCATCATCCCTTTATCACATTACAATAATACTATCTCATCATCTCTCTATCACATCACATTACTACTATCTCATCACCTCTCTATCACATCACAGTACTACTGTCTCATCATCCCTCTGTCACATCACAGTACTACTGACTCATCATCCCTCTATCACATCACAGTACTAATGTCTCATCATCATTCTATCACATCACAGTACTACTTTCTCATCATCCCTCTATCACATCACAGAACTACTGTCTGATCATCCATCTTTCACATTACAGTACTACTGTCTCATCATCCCTTTATCACATCACAGAACTACTGTCTGATCATCCATCTTTCACATTACAGTACTACTGTCTCATCATCCCTCTGTCACATCACAGTACTACTCACTCATCATCCCTCTATCACATGACAGGTCTACTGTCTCATCATCCCTTTATGACATTACAATACTACTATCTCATCATCTCTCTATCACATCACAGTACTTCTGTCTCATCATCTATCTACACATCACATTACTACTATCTCATCATCTCTCTATCACATCATAGTACTACTGTCTCATCATCAATCTATCACATCACAGTACTACTGTCTCATCATCCCTCTATCACGTCATAGTACTACTATCTCATCATCCCTCTATCACATCACAGTACTACTGTCTCATCATCCCTCTTTCACATCACAGTACTACTATCTCATCATCCCTGTATCACATCACAATACTACTATCCCATCATCCCTCTTTCATATCACAGTACTTCTGTCTCATCATCAATCTATCACATAATAGTACTACTGTCTCATCTTCCCACTATCACGTCACAGTACTACTGTATGATCATCCATCTACCCGTTCACATTACTACTCACTCATCATCCCTCTATCACATCACAGTACTACTACCTCTTCTTCCCTCTATCACATCACATTACTACTGTCTCGTCATCCCTCTATCACATCACAGTACTACTGTCTCATCATCCCTCTGTCACATCACAGCATTACTGTCTCATCATCCCTCTATCACATGACAGGTCTACTGCCTCATCATCCCTTTATGACATTACAATACTACTATGTCATCATCCATCTATACCATCACATTACTACTCACTCATCATTCATCTTTCACATCACAGTACTACTGTCTCATCATCCCTTTATCACATTACAATACTACTATATCATCATCTCTCTATCACATCACATTACTACTATCTCATGATCTCTCTATCACATCACAGTACTACTGTCTCATCATCCATCTATCACATCACATTACTACTATCTCATCATCTCTCTATCACATCACAGTACTACTGTCTCATCATCCCTCTGTCACATCACAGTATTACTGACTCATCATCCCTCTATCACATCACAGTACTACTGTCTCATCATCCCTCTATCACATCACAGTACTACTTTCTCATCATCCCTCTATCACATCACATGACAGGTCTACTGTCTCATCATCCCTTTATCACATCACAGTACTACTGTCTTATCATCCATCTTTCACATTACAGTACTACTGTCTCATCATCCCACTGTCACATCACATTACTAATGTCTCATCATCCCTCTGTCACATCACAGTACTACTCACTCATCATCCCTCTATCACAAGACAGGTCTACTGTCTCAGCATCCCTTTATGACATTACAATACTACTATCTCATCATCCATCTATACCATCACATTACTACTCACTCATCATCCCTCTATCACATTACAATACTACTATCTCATCATCCAACTATCACATCACATGACAGGTCTACAGTCTCATCATCCCTCTATCACATCACAGTACTAGTGTCACAACACCCCTCTTTCACATCACAGTACTACTATCTCATCATCCCTCTATCACATCACAGTACTACTGTCTCATCATTCCTCTATCACATCACAGTACTACTGTTTCATCATCCCTCTATCACATCACAGTACTACTGTCTCATCATTCCTCTATCACATCACAGTACTACTCACTCATCATCCCCCTATCACATCACAGTACTACTGTCTCATCATAACTTTATCACATTACAATACTACTATCTCATCATCCATCTAGGCGATCACATTACTACTCACTCATCATCCATCTATCACATCACAGTTTCTACGTTCTCAACATCCCTTTATCACATTACAATACTACTATCTCATCATCTCTCTATCACATCACATTACTACTATCTCATCATCTCTCTATCACATCACAGTATTACTGTCTCATCATGCATCTATCACATCACATTACTACTATCTCATCATCTCTCTATCACATCACATTACAACTGTCTCATCATCCCTCTATCACATCATAGTACTGCTGTCTCATCATCCCTCTATCACATCACAGTACTACTGTCTCAACATCCCTCTATCACATCACAGTACTACTGTCTCATCATCCCGCTATCACATCACAGTACTACTGTCTTATCATCCCCTTATCACATCACAGTATTACAGTCTCATCATCCCTCTATCACATCATAGTACTAGTGTCTCATCACCCCTCTTTCACATCACAGTACTACTATCTCATCATCCCTCTATCACATCACATTACTACTATCCCATCATCCCGCTATCACATCACAGTACTACTGTCTGATAATCCTTCTATCACATTACAGTACTACTGTCTCATCATCCCTCTATCACATCACAGTACTACTCTCTCTTCTTCCCTCTATCACATCACATTACTACTGTCTCATCATCCCTCTATCACATCACAGTACTACTGTCTCATCATCCCTCTATCACATCACAGTACTACTGTATCATCATCCCTCTATCACATCACATGACAGGTCTACAGTCTCATCATCCCTCTATCACATCACAGTACTACTCACTCATCATCTCTCTATCACATCACAGTTTCTACTGTCTCATTATCCCTTTATCACATTACAATACTACTATCTCATCATCTCTCTATCACATCACATTACTACTATCTCATCACCTCTCTATCACATCACAGTACTACTGTCTCACCATCCCTCTGTCACATTACAATACTACAATCTCATCATCCATCTACCCATTCACATTACTACTCACTCATCATCATTCTATCACATCACAGTACTACTTTCTCATCATCCCTCTATCACATCACAGTACTAGTGTCACAACACCCCTCTTTCACATCACAGTACAACTATCTCATCTTCCCTCTTTCACCTCACTGTACTGCTATCTCATCATCCCTCTATCACATCACAGTACTACTGTCTCATCATCCCTCTATCACATCACAGTACTACTGTTTCATCATCCCTCTATCACATCACAGTACAACTGTCTCATCATAACTTTATCACATTACAATACTACTATCTCATCATCCATCTAGGCGATCACATTACTACTCACTCATCATCCATCTATCACATCACAGTTTCTATGGTCTCAACATCCCTTTATCACATTACAATACTACTATCTCATCATCTCTCTATCACATCACAGTATTACTGTCTCATCATCCATCTATCACATCACATTACTACTATCTCATCATCTCTCTATCACATCACATTACAACTGTCTCATCATCCCACTATCACATCACAGTACTACTGTCTCATCATCCCTCTATCACATCACAGTACTACTGTCTCATCATCCCTCTATCACATCACAGTACTACTGTCTCATCATCCCGCTATCACATCACAGTACTACTGTCTAATCATCCCCCTATCACATCACAGTATTACTGTCTCATCATCCCTCTATCACATCACAGTACTAGTGTCTCATCACCCCTCTTTCACATCACAGTACTACTATCTCATCATCCCTCTATCACATCACATTACTACTATCCCATCATCCCGCTATCACATCACAGTACTTCTGTCTTATCGTCAATCTATCACATAATAGTACTACTGTCTCATCTTCCCACTATCACATCACAGTACTACTGTCTGATCATCCTTCTATCACATTACAGTACTACTGTCTCATCATCCCTCTATCACATCACAGTACTACTCCCTCTTCTTCCCTCTTTCACATCACATTACTACTGTCTCATCATCCCTCTATCACATCACAGTACTACTGTCTCATCATCCCTCTATCACATCTCAGTACTACTGTATCATCATCCCTCTATCACATCACATGACAGGTCTACAGTCTCATCATCCCTCGATCACATCACAGTACTACTCACTCATCATCTCTCTATCACATCACAGTACTACGGTCTCATCATCCCTTTATCACATTGCAATACTACTATCTCATCATTCATCTATCACATCACATTATTACTCACTCATCATCCCTCTATCACATCACAGTACTACTGTCTCATCAAAACTTTATCACATTACAATACTACAATCTCATCATCCATCTACCCGTTCACATTAATACTCACTCATTATCCATCTATCACATCACAGTTTCTACTGTCTCATCATCCATTTATCACATTACAATACTACTATCTCATCATCTCTCTATCACTTCACATTACTACTATCTCATCACCTCTCTATCACATCACAGTACTACTGTCTCACCATCCCTCTGTCACATCACAGTACTACTGACTCATCATCCCTCTATCACATCACAGTACTACTGTCTCATCATCATTCTATCACATCACAGTACTACTTTCTCATCATCCCTCTATCACATCACAGAACTACTGTCTGATCATCCATCTTTCACATTACAGTACTACTGTCTCATCATCCCTTTATCACAACACAGAACTACTGTCTAATCATCCATCTTTCACATTACAGTACTACTGTCTCATCATCCCTCTGTCACATCACAGTACTACTCACTCATCATCCCTCTATCACATGACAGGTCTACTGTCTCATCATCCCTTTATGACATTACAATACTACTATCTCATCATCCATCTATACCATCACATTACTACTCACTCATCATCCATCTTTCACTTCACAGTACTACTGTCTCATCATCCCTTTATCACATTACAATACTACTATATCATCATCTCTCTATCACATCACAGTACTTCTGTCTCATCATCTATCTATCACATCACATTACTACTATCTCATCATCTCTCTATCACATCATAGTACTACTGTCTCATCATCCCTCTATCACATCACAGTACTAGTGTCTCATCACCCCTCTTTCACATCACAGTACTACTATCTCATCTTCCCTGTTTCACCTCTCTGTACTACTGTCTCATCATCCCTCTATAATATCACAGTACTACTGTCTCATCATCCCTCTATCACATCACAGTACTAGTGTCTCATCACCCCTCTATCACATCACATTACAACTGTCTCATCATCAATCTATCACATCACAGTACTACTGTCTCAAAATCCCTCTATCACATCACAGTACTACTGTCTCATCATCCCTCTTTCACATCACAGTACTACTATCTCATCATCCCTCTATCACATCACATTACTACTATCCCATCATCCCTCTATCACATCACAGTACTTCTGTCTCATCATCAATCTATCACATAATAGTACTACTGTCTCATCTTCCCACTATCACATCACAGTACTACTGTCTGATCATCCATCTATCACATTACAGTACTACTGTCTCATCATCCCTCTATCACATAACAGTACTACTACCTCTTCTTCCCTCTATCACATCACATTACTACTGTCTCGTCATCCCTCTATCACATCACAGTACTACTGTCTCATCATCCCTCTGTCACATCACAGCATTACTGTCTCATCATCCCTCTATCACATGACAGGTCTACTGCCTCATCATCCCTTTATGACATTACAATACTACTATGTCATCATCCATCTATACCATCACATTACTACTCACTCATCATCCATCTTTCACATCACAGTACTACTGTCTCATCATCCCTTTATCACATTACAATACTACTATATCATCATCTCTCTATCACATCACATTACTACTATCTCATCATCTCTCTATCACATCACAGTACTACTGTCTCATCATCCATCTATCACTTCACATTACTACTATCTCATCATCTCTCTATCACATCACAGTACTACTGTCTCATCATCCCTCTATCACATCACAGTACTAGTGTCTCATCACCCCTCTATCACATCACATTACTACTGTCTCGTCATCCCTCTATCACATCACAGTACTACTGTCTCATCATCCCTCTGTCACATCACAGCATTACTGTCTCATCATCCCTCTATCACATCACAGTACTACTGTCTCATCATCCCTCTATCACATCACAGTACTCCTGTCTCATCATCCCTCTATCACATCACAGTACTACTGTATCATCATCCCTCTATCACATCACATGACAGGTCTACAGTCTCATCATCCCTCTTTCACATCACAGTACAACTCACTCATCATCTCTCTATCACATCACAGTACTACTGTCTCATCATCCCTTTATCACATTGCAATACTACTATCTCATCATCCATCTATCACATCACATTACTACTCACTCATCATCCCTCTATCACATCACAGTACTACTGTCTCATCATCCCTCTATCACATCACAGTACTACTGTTTCATCATCCCTCTATCACATCACAGTACTACTGTCTCATCATCCCTCTATCACATCACAGTACTACTGTCTCATCATCCCTCTATCACATCACAGTACTACTGTTTCATCATCCCTCTATCACATCACAGTACTACTGTCTCATCATTCCTCTATCACATCACAGTACTACTGTCTCATCATTCCTCTATCACATCACAGTACTACTGTTTCATCATCCCTCTATCACATCACAGTACTACTGTCTCATCATTCCTCTATCACATCACAGTACTACTCACTCATCATCCCCCTATCACATCACTTTACTACTGTCTCATCATAACTTTATCACATTACAATACTACTATCTCATCATCCATCTAGGCGATCACATTACTACTCACTCATCATCCATCTATCACATCACAGTTTCTACGTTCTCAACATCCCTTTATCACATTACAATACTACTATCTCATCATCTCTCTATCACATCACATTACTACTATCTCATCATCTCTCTATCACATCACAGTATTACTGTCTCATCATGCATCTATCACATCACATTACTACTATCTCATCATCTCTCTATCACATCACATTACAACTGTCTCATCATCCCTCTATCACATCATAGTACTACTGTCTCATCATCCCTCTATCACATCACAGTACTACTGTCTCATCATCCCTCTATCACATCACAGTACTACTGTCTCATCATCCCGCTATCACATCACAGTACTACTGTCTTATCATCCCCGTATCACATCACAGTATTACAGTCTCATCATCCCTCTATCACATCATAGTACTAGTGTCTCATCACCCCTCTTTCACATCACAGTACTACTATCTCATCATCCCTCTATAACATCACATTACTACTATCCCATCATCCCGCTATCACATCACAGTACTACTGTCTGATAATCCTTCTATCACATTACAGTACTTCTGTCTCATCATCCCTCTATCACATCACAGTACTACTCTCTCTTCTTCCCTCTATCACATCACATTACTACTGTCTCATCATCCCTCTATCACATCACAGTACTACTGTCTCATCATCCCTCTATCACATCACAGTACTACTGTATCATCATCCCTCTATCACATCACATGACAGGTCTACAGTCTCATCATCCCTCTATCACATCACAGTACTACTCACTCATCATCTCTCTATCACATCACAGTTTCTACTGTCTCATCATCCCTTTATCACATTACAATACTACTATCTCATCATCTCTCTATCACATCACATTACTACTATCTCATCACCTCTCTATCACATCACAGTACTACTGTCTCACCATCCCTCTGTCACATTACAATACTACAATCTCATCATCCATCTACCCATTCACATTACTACTCACTCATCATCATTCTATCACATCACAGTACTACTTTCTCATCATCCCTCTATCACATCACAGTACTAGTGTCACAACACCCCTCTTTCACATCACAGTACAACTATCTCATCTTCCCTCTTTCACCTCACTGTACTGCTATCTCATCATCCCTCTATCACATCACAGTACTACTGTCTCATCATCCCTCTATCACATCACAGTACTACTGTTTCATCATCCCTCTATCACATCACAGTACTACTGTCTCATCATAACTTTATCACATTACAATACTACTATCTCATCATCCATCTAGGCGATCACATTACTACTCACTCATCATCCATCTATCACATCACAGTTTCTATGGTCTCAACATCCCTTTATCTCATTACAATACTACTATCTCATCATCTCTCTATCACATCACATTACTACTATCTCATCATCTCTCTATCACATCACAGTATTACTGTCTCATCATCCATCTATCACATCACATTACTACTATCTCATCATCTCTCTATCACATCACATTACAACTGTCTCATCATCCCACTATCACATCACAGTACTACTGTCCTATCATCCCTCTATCACATCACAGTACTACTGTCTCATCATCCCTCTATCACATCACAGTACTACTGTCTCATCATCCCGCTATCACATCACAGTACTACTGTCTAATCATCCCCCTATCACATCACAGTATTACTGTCTCATCATCCCTCTATCACATCACAGTACTAGTGTCTCATCACCCCTCTTTCACATCACAGTACTACTATCTCATCATCCCTCTATCACATCACATTACTACTATCCCATCATCCCGCTATCACATCACAGTACTTCTGTCTTATCATCAATCTATCACATAATAGTACTACTGTCTCATCTTCCCACTATCACATCACAGTACTACTGTCTGATCATCCTTCTATCACATTACAGTACTACTGTCTCATCATCCCTCTATCACATCACAGTACTACTCCCTCTTCTTCCCTCTTTCACATCACATTACTACTGTCTCATCATCCCTCTATCACATCACAGTACTACTGTCTCATCATCCCTCTATCACATCTCTGTACTACTGTATCATCATCCCTCTATCACATCACATGACTGGTCTACAGTCTCATCATCCCTCGATCACATCACAGTACTACTCACTCATCATCTCTCTATCACATCACAGTACTACGGTCTCATCATCCCTTTATCACATTGCAATACTACTATCTCATCATTCATCTATCACATCACATTATTACTCACTCATCATCCCTCTATCACATCACAGTACTACTGTCTCATCAAAACTTTATCACATTACAATACTACAATCTCATCATCCATCTACCCGTTCACATTAATACTCACTCATCATCCATCTATCACATCACAGTTTCTACTGTCTCATCATCCCTTTATCACATTACAATACTACTATCTCATCATCTCTCTATCACATCACATTACTACTATCTCATCACCTCTCTATCACATCACAGTACTACTGTCTCACCATCCCTCTGTCACATCACAGTACTACTGACTCATCATCCCTCTATCACATCACAGTACTACTGTCTCATCATCATTCTATCACATCACAGTACTACTTTCTCATCATCCCTCTATCACATCACAGAACTACTGTCTGATCATCCATCTTTCACATTACAGTACTACTGTCTCATCATCCCTCTGTCACATCACAGTACTACTCACTCATCATCCCTCTATCACATGACAGGTCTACTGTCTCATCATCCCTTTATGACATTACAATACTACTATCTCATCATCCTTCTATACCATCACATTACTACTCACTCATCATCCATCTTTCACTTCACAGTACTACTGTCTCATCATCCCTTTATCACATTACAATACTACTATATCATCATCTCTCTATCACATCACATTACTACTATCTCATCATCTCTCTATCACATCACAGTACTTCTGTCTCATCATCTATCTATCACATCACATTACTACTATCTCATCATATCTCTATCACATCATAGTACTACTGTCTCATCATCCCTCTATCACATCACAGTACTAGTGTCTCATCACCCCTCTTTCACATCACAGTACTACTATCTCATCTTCCCTGTTTCACCTCTCTGTACTACTGTCTCATCATCCCTCTATAATATCACAGTACTACTGTCTCATCATCCCTCTATCACATCACAGTACTAGTGTCTCATCATCCCTCTATCACATCACATTACAACTGTCTCATCATCAATCTATCACATCACAGTACTACTGTCTCATCATCCCTCTATCACATCACAGTACTACTGTCTCAACATCCCTCTATCACATCACAGTACTACTGTCTCATCATCCCTCTTTCACATAACAGTACTACTATCTCATCATCCCTCTATCACATCACATTACTACTATCCCATCATCCCTCTATCACATCACAGTACTTCTGTCTCATCATCAATCTATCACATAATAGTACTACTGTCTCATTTTCCCACTATCACATCACAGTACTACTGTCTGATCATCCATCTATCACATTACAGTACTACTGTGTCATCATCCCTCTATCACATCACAGTACTACTACCTCTTCTTCCCTCTATCACATCACAGTACTACTGTCTCATCATCCCTCTGTCACATCACAGCATTACTGTCTCATCATCCCTCTATCACATGACAGGTCTATTGCCTCATCATCCCTTTATGACATTACAATACTACTATGTCATCATCCATCTATACCATCACATTACTACTCACTCATCATCCATCTTTCACATCACAGTACTACTGTCTCATCATCCCTTTATCACATTACAATACTACTATATCATCATCTCTCTATCACATCACATTACTACTATCTCATCATCTCTCTATCACATCACAGTACTACTGTCTCATCATCCATCTATCACTTCACATTACTACTATCTCATCATCTCTCTATCACATCACAGTACTACTGTCTCATCATCCCTCTATCACATCACAGTACTAGTGTCTCATCACCCCTCTATCACATCACATTACTACTGTCTCGTCATCCCTCTATCACATCACAGTACTACTGTCTCATCATCCCTCTGTCACATCACAGCATTACTGTCTCATCATCCCTCTATCACATCACAGTACTACTGTCTCATCATCCCTCTATCACATCACAGTACTCCTGTCTCATCATCCCTCTATCACATCACAGTACTACTGTATCATCATCCCTCTATCACATCACATTACAGGTCTACAGTCTCATCATCCCTCTTTCACATCACAGTACAACTCACTCATCATCTCTCTATCACATCACAGTACTACTGTCTCATCATCCCTTTATCACATTGCAATACTACTATCTCATCATCCATCTATCACATCACATTACTACTCACTCATCATCCCTCTATCACATCACAGTACTGCTGTCTCATCATCCCTCTATCACATCACAGTACTACTGTTTCATCATCCCTCTATCACATCACAGTACTACTGTCTCATCATCCCTCTATCACATCACAGTACTACTGTTTCATCATCCCTCTATCACATCACAGTACTACTGTTTCATCATCCCTCTATCACATCACAGTACTACTGTCTCATCATTCCTCTATCACATCACAGTACTACTCACTCATCATCCCCCTATCACATCACAGTACTACTGTCTCATCATAACTTTATCACATTACAATACTACTATCTCATCATCCATCTATACCATCACATTACTACTCACTCATCATCTCACTATCACATTACAGTACTACTGTCTCATCATCCCTCTGTCTCATCACAGTTCTACTGACTCTTCATCCCTCTATCACATCACAGTACTACTCCCTCTTCTTCCCTCTATCACATCACATGACAGATCTACAGTCTCATCATCCCTCTTTCACATCACAGTACTACTATCTCATCATCCCTCTATCACATCACAGTACTACTGCTACTGTCTCATCATTCCTCTATCACATCACAGGACTACTGTTTCATCATCCCTCTATCACATCACAGTACTACTGTCTCATCATTCCTCTATCACATCACAGTACTACTCACTCATCATCCCCCTATCACATCACAGTACTACTGTCTCATCATAACTTTATCACATTACAATACTACTATCTCATCATCCATCTAGGCGATCACATTACTACTCACTCATCATCCATCTATCACATCACAGTTTCTACGGTCTCAACATCCCTTTATCACATTACAATACTACTATCTCATCAACTCTCTATCACATCACATTACTACTATCTCATCATCTCTCTATCACATCACAGTATTACTGTCTCATCATCCATCTATCACATCACATTACTACTATCTCATCATCTCTCTATCACATCACATTACAACTGTCTCATCATCCCTCTATCACATCACAGTACTACTGTCTCATCATCCCGCTATCACATCACAGTACTACTGTCTCATCATCCCCCTATCACTTCACAGTATTACTGTCTCATCATCACTCTATCACATCACAGTACTAGTGTCTCATCACCCCTCTTTCACATCACAGTACTACTATCTCATCATCCCTCTATCACATCACATTACTACTATCCCATCATCCCGCTATCACATCACAGTACTTCTGTCTTATCATCAATCTTTCACATAATAGTACAACTGTCTCATCTTCCCACTATCACATCACAGTACTACTGTCTGATCATCCTTCTATCACATTACAGTACTACTGTCTCATCATCCCTCTATCACATCACAGTACTACTCCCTCTTCTTCCCTCTATCACATCACATTTCTACTGTCTCATAATTTCTCTATCACTTCACAGTACTACTGTCTCATCATCCCTCTATCACATCACAGTACTACTGTATCATCATCCCTCTATCACATCACATGACAGGTCTACAGTCTCATCATCCCTCTATCACATCACAGTACTACTCAATCATCATCTCTCTATCACATCACAGTACTACTGTCTCATCATCCCTTTATCACATTGCAATACTACTATCTCATCATTCATCTATCACATCACATTACTACTCACTCATCATCCCTCTATCACATCACAGTACTACTGTCTCATCATAACTTTATCACATTACAATACTACTATCTCATCATCCATCTAGGCGATCACATTACTACTCACTCATCATCCATCTATCACATCACAGTTTCTACGGTCTCAACATCCCTTTATCACATTACAATACTACTATCTCATCATCTCTCTATCACATCACAGTATTACTGTCTCATCATCCATCTATCACATCACATTACTACTATCTCATCATCTCTCTATCACATCACATTACAACTGTCTCATCATCCCTCTATCACATCACAGTACTACTGTCTCATCATCCCTCTATCACATCACAGTACTACTGTCTCATCATCCCTCTATCACATCACAGTACTTCTGTCTCATCATCCCGCTATCACATCACAGTACTACTGTCTCATCATCCCCCTATCAAATCACAGTATTACTGTCTCATCATCCCTCTATCACATCACAGTACTACTATCTCATCATCCCTCTATCACATCACATTACTATTATCGCATCATCCTGCTATCACATCACAGTACTTCTGTCTTATCATCAATCTATCACATAATAGTACTACTGTCTCATCTTCCCACTATCACATCACAGTACTACTGTCTGATCATCCTTCTATCACATTACAGTACTACTGTCTCATCATCCCTCTATCACATCACAGTACTACTCCCTCTTCTTCCCTCTATCACATCACATTTCTACTGTCTCATCATCCCTCTAACACATCACAGTACTACTGTCTCATCATCCCTCTATCACATCACAGTACTACTGTATCATCATCCCTCTATCACATCACATGACAGGTCTACAGTCTCATCATCCCTCTATCACATCACAGTACTACTCACTCATCATCTCTCTATCGCATCACAGTACTACTGTCTCATCATCCCTTTATCACATTGCAATACTACTATCTCATCATCCATCTATCACATCACAGTACTACGGTCTCATCATCCCTCTATCTCATCACAGTACTACTGACTGATCATCCATCTATCACATTACAGTACTACAGTCTCATCATCCCTCTGTCACAACACAGTTCTACTGTCTCATCATCCCTCTATCACATCACAGTACTACTTTCTCATCATCCCTCTATCACATCACATGACAGGTCTGCTGTCTCATCATCCCTTTATCACATCACAATACTACTGTCTGATCATCCAGCTTTCACATTACAGTACTACTGTCTCATCATCCCTCTGTCACATCACAGTACTACTCACTCATCATCCCTCTATCACATGACAGGTCTACTGCCTCATCATCCCTTTATGACATTACAATACTACTATCTCATCATCCATCTATACCATCACATTACTACTCACTCATCATCCATCTTTCACATCACAGTACTACTGTCTCATCATCCCTTTATCACATTACAATACTACTATATCATCATCTCTCTATCACATCACATTACTACTATCTCATCATCTCTCTATCACATCACAGTACTACTGTCTCATCATCCATCTATCACATCACATTACTACTATCTCATCATCTCTCTATCACATCACAGTACTACTGTCTCATCATCCTACTATCACATCACAGTACTAGTGTCTCATCACCCCTCTTTCACATCGCAGTACTACTATCTCATCTTCCCTCTTTCACCTCACTGTACTACTGTCTCATCATCCCTCTATCACATCACAGTACTACTGTCTCATCATCCCTCTATCACATCACTGTACTAGTGTCTCATCACCCCTCTTTCACATCGCAGTACTACTATCTCATCTTCCCTCTTTCACCTCACTGTACTAATGTCTCATCATCCCTCTATCACATCACAGTACTACTGTCTCATCATCCCTCTATCACATCCCAGTACAAGTGTCTCATCACCCCTCTATCACATCACATTACACTGTCTCATCATCCCTCTATCACATCACAGTACTACTGTCTCATCATCCCTCTATCACATCACAGTACTACTGTCTCATCATCCCTCTATCACATCACAGTACTACTATCTCATTATCCCTCTATCACATCACAGTACTACTGTCTCATCATCCCTCTATCACATCACAGTACTACTGTCTCATCATCCCTCTATCACATCACAGTATTACTGTCTCATCATCCCTCTATCACATCACAGTACTTCTGTCTCATCATCAATCTATCACATAACAGTATTACTGTCTCATCATGCCTCTGTCACATCACAGCATTACTGTCTCATGATTCATCTCTATCTCATTATGGTACTACTGTCTCATCATCTCTCTATCACATCATGGTACTACTGTCTCATCATCCCTCTAACACATGACATTACTACTGTATCTTCATCCATCTATCACATCACAGTACTACTGTCTCATAATCCCTCTGTCACATCACAGTTCTACTGTCTCATCATCCCTCTATCACATCACAGTACTACTGTCTCATCATCCCTTTATCACATCACATGACAGATATACAGTCTCATCATCCCTCTATCACATAACAGTACTACTCACTCATCATCCCTCTATAACATCACAGTACTACTGACTCATCATCCCGTTATCACATTGCAATACTACTATCTCATCATCCATCTATCACATCACATTACTACTCACTCATCATCCCTCTATCACATCACAGTACTACTGTCTCATCATAACTTTATCACTTTACAATACTACTATCTCATCATCCATCTATCTGATCACATCACTACTCACTCATCATCCATCTATCACATCACAGTTTCTACTGTCTCATCATCCCTTTATCACATTACACTACTACTATCTAATCATCTCTCTATCACATCACATTAGTACTATCTCTTCATCTCTCTATCACATCACAGTACTACTGTCTCATCATCCCTCTGTCACATCACAGTACTACTGTCTCATCATCCCTCTATCACATCACAGTACTACTGACTGATCATCCATCTATCACATTACAGTACTACAGTCTCATCATCACTCTGTCATATCACAGTTCTACTGTCTCATCATCCCTCTATCACATCACAGTACTACTTTCTCATCATCCCTCTATCACATCACATGACAGGTCTACTGTCTCATCATCCCTTTATCACATCACAGTACTACTGTCTTATCATCCATCATTCACATTACAGTACTACTGTCTCATCATCCCACTGTCACATCACAGTACTACTCACTCATCATCCCTCTATCACATGACAGGTCTACTGTCTCATCATCCCTTTATGACATTACAATACTACTATCTCATCATCCATCTATACCATCACATTACTACTCACTCATCATCCCTCTATCACATTACAGGGCTACTGTCTCATCATCCCTTTATCACATTACAATACTACTATCTCATCATCCATCTATCACATCACATTACTACTATCTCATCATCTCTCTATCACATTACAGTACTACTGTCTCATTATCCCTCTGACACATCACAGTTCTACTGTCTCACCATCCCTCTATCAAATCACATGACAGGTCTACTGTCTCATCATCCCTCTATCACATCACAGTACTACTGTCTCATCATCCCGCTATCACATCACAGTACTACTGTCTTATCATCCCCGTATCACATCACAGTATTACAGTCTCATCATCCCTCTATCACATCATAGTACTAGTGTCTCATCACCCCTCTTTCACATCACAGTACTACTATCTCATCATCCCTCTATAACATCACATTACTACTATCCCATCATCCCGCTATCACATCACAGTACTACTGTCTGATAATCCTTCTATCACATTACAGTACTACTGTCTCATCATCCCTCTATCACATCACAGTACTACTCTCTCTTCTTCCCTCTATCACATCACATTACTACTGTCTCATCATCCCTCTATCACATCACAGTACTACTGTCTCATCATCCCTCTATCACATCACAGTACTACTGTATCATCATCCCTCTATCACATCACATGACAGGTCTACAGTCTCATCATCCCTCTATCACATCACAGTACTACTCACTCATCATCTCTCTATCACATCACAGTTTCTACTGTCTCATCATCCCTTTATCACATTACAATACTACTATCTCATCATCTCTCTATCACATCACATTACTACTATCTCATCACCTCTCTATCACATCACAGTACTACTGTCTCACCATCCCTCTGTCACATTACAATACTACAATCTCATCATCCATCTACCCATTCACATTACTACTCACTCATCATCATTCTATCACATCACAGTACTACTTTCTCATCATCCCTCTATCACATCACAGTACTAGTGTCACAACACCCCTCTTTCACATCACAGTACAACTATCTCATCTTCCCTCTTTCACCTCACTGTACTGCTATCTCATCATCCCTCTATCACATCACAGTACTACTGTCTCATCATCCCTCTATCACATCACAGTACTACTGTTTCATCATCCCTCTATCACATCACAGTACTACTGTCTCATCATAACTTTATCACATTACAATACTACTATCTCATCATCCATCTAGGCGATCACATTACTACTCACTCATCATCCATCTATCACATCACAGTTTCTATGGTCTCAACATCCCTTTATCTCATTACAATACTACTATCTCATCATCTCTCTATCACATCACATTACTACTATCTCATCATCTCTCTATCACATCACAGTATTACTGTCTCATCATCCATCTATCACATCACATTACTACTATCTCCTCATCTCTCTATCACATCACATTACAACTGTCTCATCATCCCACTATCACATCACAGTACTACTGTCCTATCATCCCTCTATCACATCACAGTACTACTGTCTCATCATCCCTCTATCACATCACAGTACTACTGTCTCATCATCCCGCTATCACATCACAGTACTACTGTCTAATCATCCCCCTATCACATCACAGTATTACTGTCTCATCATCCCTCTATCACATCACAGTACTAGTGTCTCATCACCCCTCTTTCACATCACAGTACTACTATCTCATCATCCCTCTATCACATCACATTACTACTATCCCATCATCCCGCTATCACATCACAGTACTTCTGTCTTATCATCAATCTATCACATAATAGTACTACTGTCTCATCTTCCCACTATCACATCACAGTACTACTGTCTGATCATCCTTCTATCACATTACAGTACTACTGTCTCATCATTCCTCTATCACATCACAGTACTACTCCCTCTTCTTCCCTCTTTCACATCACATTACTACTGTCTCATCATCCCTCTATCACATCACAGTACTACTGTCTCATCATCCCTCTATCACATCTCTGTACTACTGTATCATCATCCCTCTATCACATCACATGACTGGTCTACAGTCTCATCATCCCTCGATCACATCACAGTACTACTCACTCATCATCTCTCTATCACATCACAGTACTACGGTCTCATCATCCCTTTATCACATTGCAATACTACTATCTCATCATTCATCTATCACATCACATTATTACTCACTCATCATCCCTCTATCACATCACAGTACTACTGTCTCATCAAAACTTTATCACATTACAATACTACAATCTCATCATCCATCTACCCGTTCACATTAATACTCACTCATCATCCATCTATCACATCACAGTTTCTACTGTCTCATCATCCCTTTATCACATTACAATACTACTATCTCATCATCTCTCTATCACATCACATTACTACTATCTCATCACCTCTCTATCACATCACAGTAGTACTGTCTCACCATCCCTCTGTCACATCACAGTACTACTGACTCATCATCCCTCTATCACATCACAGTACTACTGTCTCATCATCATTCTATCACATCACAGTACTACTTTCTCATCATCCCTCTATCACATTACAGAACTACTGTCTGATCATCCATCTTTCACATTACAGTACTACTGTCTCATCATCCCTTTATCACATCACAAAACTACTGTCTGATCATCCATCTTTCACATTACAGTACTACTGTCTCATCATCCCTCTGTCACATCACAGTACTACTCACTCATCATCCCTCTATCACATGACAGGTCTACTGTCTCATCATCCCTTTATGACATTACAATACTACTATCTCATCATCCTTCTATACCATCACATTACTACTCACTCATCATCCATCTTTCACTTCACAGTACTACTGTCTCATCATCCCTTTATCACATTACAATACTACTATATCATCATCTCTCTATCACATCACATTACTACTATCTCATCATCTCTCTATCACATCATAGTACTACTGTCTCATCATCCCTCTATCACATCACAGTACTAGTGTCTCATCACCCCTCTTTCACATCACAGTACTACTATCTCATCTTCCCTGTTTCACCTCTCTGTACTACTGTCTCATCATCCCTCTATAATATCACAGTACTACTGTCTCATCATCCCTCTATCACATCACAGTACTAGTGTCTCATCATCCCTCTATCACATCACATTACAACTGTCTCATCATCAATCTATCACATCACAGTACTACTGTCTCATCATCCCTCTATCACATCACAGTACTACTGTCTCAACATCCCTCTATCACATCACAGTACTACTGTCTCATCATCCCTCTTTCACATAACAGTACTACTATCTCATCATCCCTCTATCACATCACATTACTACTATCCCATCATCCCTCTATCACATCACAGTACTTCTGTCTCATCATCAATCTATCACATAATAGTACTACTGTCTCATCTTCCCACTATCACATCACAGTACTACTGTCTGATCATCCATCTATCACATTACAGTACTACTGTCTCATCATCCCTCTATCACATCACAGTACTACTACCTCTTCTTCCCTCTATCACATCACAGTACTACTGTCTCATCATCCCTCTGTCACATCACAGCATTACTGTCTCATCATCCCTCTATCACATGACAGGTCTACTGCCTCATCATCCCTTTATGACATTACAATACTACTATGTCATCATCCATCTATACCATCACATTACTACTCACTCATCATCCATCTTTCACATCACAGTACTACTGTCTCATCATCCCTTTATCACATTACAATACTACTATATCATCATCTCTCTATCACATCACATTACTACTATCTCATCATCTCTCTATCACATCACAGTACTACTGTCTCATCATCCATCTATCACTTCACATTACTACTATCTCATCATCTCTCTATCACATCACAGTACTACTGTCTCATCATCCCTCTATCACATCACAGTACTAGTGTCTCATCACCCCCTTTATCACATCACATTACTACTGTCTCGTCATCCCTCTATCACATCACAGTACTACTGTCTCATCATCCCTCTGTCACATCACAGCATTACTGTCTCATCATCCCTCTATCACATCACAGTACTACTGTCTCATCATCCCTCTATCACATCACAGTACTCCTGTCTCATCATCCCTCTATCACATCACAGTACTACTGTATCATCATCCCTCTATCACATCACATTACAGGTCTACAGTCTCATCATCCCTCTTTCACATCACAGTACAACTCACTCATCATCTCTCTATCACATCACAGTACTACTGTCTCATCATCCCTTTATCACATTGCAATACTACTATCTCATCATCCATCTATCACATCACATTACTACTCACTTATCATCCCCTATCACATCACAGTACTACTGTCTCATCATCCCTCTATCACATCACAGTACTACTGTTTCATCAATCCCTCTATCACATCACAGTACTACTGTCTCATCATCCCTCTATCACATCACAGTACTACTGTCTCATCATCCCTCTATCACATCACAGTACTACTGTTTCATCATCCCTCTATCACATCACAGTACTACTGTCTCATCATTCCTCTATCACATCACAGTACTACTCACTCATCATCCCCCTATCACATCACAGTACTACTGTCTCATCATAACTTTAATCACATTACAATACTACTATCTCATCATCCATCTATACCATCACATTACTACTCACTCATCATCTCACTATCACATTACAGTACTACTGTCTCATCATCCCTCTGTCTCATCACAGTTCTACTGACTCTTCATCCCTCTATCACATCACAGTACTACTCCCTCTTCTTCCTCTATCACATCACATGACAGATCTACAGTCTCATCATCCCTCTTTCACATCACAGTACTACTATCTCATCATCCCTCTATCACATCACAGTACTACTGCTACTGTCTCATCATTCCTCTATCACATCACAGGACTACTGTTTCATCATCCCTCTATCACATCACAGTACTACTGTCTCATCATTCCTCTATCACATCACAGTACTACTCACTCATCATCCCCCTATCACATCACAGTACTACTGTCTCATCATAACTTTATCACATTACAATACTACTATCTCATCATCCATCTAGGCGATCACATTACTACTCACTCATCATCCATCTATCACATCACAGTTTCTACGGTCTCAACATCCCTTTATCACATTACAATACTACTATCTCATCAACTCTCTATCACATCACATTACTACTATCTCATCATCTCTCTATCACATCACAGTATTACTGTCTCATCATCCATCTATCACATCACATTACTACTATCTCATCATCTCTCTATCACATCACATTACAACTGTCTCATCATCCCTCTATCACATCACAGTACTACTGTCTCATCATCCCGCTATCACATCACAGTACTACTGTCTCATCATCCCCCTATCACTTCACAGTATTACTGTCTCATCATCCCTCTATCACATCACAGTACTAGTGTCTCATCACCCCTCTTTCACATCACAGTACTACTATCTCATCATCCCTCTATCACATCACATTACTACTATCCCATCATCCCGCTATCACATCACAGTACTTCTGTCTTATCATCAATCTTTCACATAATAGTACTACTGTCCTCATCATCCCCCTATCACTTCACAGTATTACTGTCTCATCATCCCTCTATCACATCACAGTACTAGTGTCTCATCACCCCTCTTTCACATCACAGTACTACTATCTCATCATCCCTCTATCACATCACATTACTACTGTCTCATCATCCCGCTATCACATCACAGTACTACTGTCTCATCATCCCCCTATCACTTCACAGTATTACTGTCTCATCATCCCTCTATCACATCACAGTACTAGTGTCTCATCACCCCTCTTTCACATTCACAGTACTACTATCTCATCATCCCTCTATCACATCACAGTACTACTCACTCATCATCTCTCTATCACATCACAGTACTACTGTCTCATCAT